>NW_020870963.1:226133-236133 GCF_003789085.1 Penaeus vannamei
CTTGTCTATTTGTTTGTCTATCTGTCTATCTATCTTTCATTTTCACTTGTTTTTGTGAGATACCTATAAAAAAAAAAAAAATAAAAAATCTTAAGCTAATGATATATATTATTTTTCTTTTTTTTTTTTTTTTTGATTTAGTTTGAGAAAAATAACAGGCCATTGAACAAAGACTCACTCTGCTTGGAAATTTTCTTGTCTTTTGGAACTTGGACCTCTGTCTCGTCGCTGTTTTTCTTTTGGTATATATTGTTTATTAAATTATTATTGTTATTATGGGTATTATTATTATCATTCTTATTATCATTATTGTTGTGAGTATTATTATTATTATCATCATTATTTTCATGATTGTAATCATTAATGTTGTTATTATTGTTTTTTTATCATTATAATTATTTCTATTATCATCATTGTTATTATCATTTTTGTTTTCTTGTTATCATTATTATCATTATTTTCCTTGTAATTATCATTATTGCTACAATTGTTATTGTTAATTTTTACCATTATTATCCTCATTGTTCTTATAAGCATCACTATTATTATGATGATCTTTATTAGCATTGTTATCATTATCATTAGTATTGCTAACAATATTATCATATCGCTGCATTATTTATAGTATTGTCATTATTAAGAATGAAGAAAAAATACTATACATGTCATTAATAAAAAATCTAATATTAACAATAAAGAAAAAAGGGAAATGTAAATAAGAAGGTTTAGTAATATTTTTAATGATGATGATAATGTTTATAATGATAGTAGTGGTAGTGATAACAATAATAGCATTAATGATGATATAAGAATGATGATAGTAGTAATGATAATAACAATAATGATAATGATAATGGATACTAATAGTAGTAAAAGTATTATCATTGTTTTTGTTGTTCTTATTGTTACCATTATTATTATTATTATTACTATTACTCGTTATATTTTTAATTTCATCATTATCATTGTTACTGTTACTATTACTATTACCATTCTCTTCATAATTACCATCATTATCACCATCACCATCACCGCCACCACCACCACCATCACTACCATAATCACCAACACTAACCATCACACTCTCACCACCACCACACACCACCACCATCAATCATCATAACCACCATCATCACCACCACCATCATCATACATAACCATCACTGTCATCACCACCACCGTCACCATCACCACCACCACCTCTTTTGATATAAATGTTCCCCCATACATGTCTTCAGCATTACTGAGACGAGTGATTAAACTAAGCATGTCAAAGTAAGCTAACCCTTCTGCTGTTAATTAATCTTCATTAAAGATAATGATGGTGCTGTCATTCTGCCCTTTGTCAAGAAGCCAGGTAGCATCAGTCAGCATTATTATTATTGTTATTATTTTCTTGTTTTGTTGTTATTTTTTTATATTATCATTATTATGTTATCATTATTGTTATTGTTATCATTATTATTACTATTATTATCATTGTCATTGTCACTGCCATTATCATTATCATAATTATTATCATATATGATTATCATTATTATCATTATTTTATCATAATTATTCCTTTTCACAGTTTTTCGGCTAGTTTTGGCGCGTGTTGCTATCCGGTTAAAGCCTTTAACCTGGGATATCCAGCACCCTTCCTTAATATTCTNCCACAGTTGCATAAATAGTTTTTTTTTTTTTTTTTTTTTTTTGCAACCTTATCCACAAAATCGTTATATCGGATAACCACAGTTGCATAAATAGTTTTTTTTTTTTTTTTTTTTTTTTGTTATATAACCACAGTTGCCTTTTTTTTTTTTTTTTTTTTTTATCCACAAATCGTTATATCGGAAACCACAGTTGCATAAATAGTTTTTTTTTTTTTTTTTTTTTTTTGCAAACCTTATCCACAAAATCGTTATATCGGATAACCACAGTTGCATAAATAGTTTTTTTTTTTTTTTTTTTTTTTGCAACCTTATCCACAAAATCGTTATATCGGAACCCACAGTTGCATAAATAGTTTTTTTTTTTTTTTTTTTTTTTGCAACCTTATCCACAAAATCGTTATATCGGAGAACCACAGTTGCATAAATAGTTTTTTTTTTTTTTTTTTTTTTTTTTTTGCAACCTTATCCACAAAATCGTTATATCGGATAACCACAGTTGCATAAATACGTTTTTTTTTTTTTTTTTTTTTTTTTGCAACCTTATCCACAAAATCGTTATATCGGATAACCACAGTTGCATAAATACGTTTTTTTTTTTTTTTTTTTTTTTTTGCAACCTTATCCACAAAATCGTTATATCGGATAACCCACAGTTGCATAAATGTTTTTTTTTTTTTTTTTTTTTGCAACCTTATCCACAAAATCGTTATATCGGATAACCACAGTTGCATAAATACGTTTTTTTTTTTTTTTTTTTTTTTGCAACCTTATCCACAAATCGTTATATCGGATAACACAGTTGCATAAATACGTTTTTTTTTTTTTTTTTTTTTTTTTTTTTGCAACCTTATCCACAAAAATCGTTATATCGGATAACCACAGTTGCATAAATACGTTTTTTTTTTTTTTTTTTTTTTCAACCTTATCCACAAAATCGTTATATCGGATAACACAGTTGCATAAATACGTTTTTTTTTTTTTTTTTTTTTTTTTTTGCAACCTTATCCACAAAATCGTTTATCGGATAACCACAGTTGCATAAATACGTTTTTTTTTTTTTTTTTTTTTTTTTGCAACCTTATCCACAAAATCGTTATATCGGATAACCACAGTTGCATAAATACGTTTTTTTTTTTTTTTTTTTTTTTGCAACCTTATCCACAAAATCGTTATATCGGATAACCACAGTTGCATAAATACGTTTTTTTTTTTTTTTTTTTTTTTTTGCAACCTTATCCACAAAATCGTTATATCGGATAACCACAGTTGCATAAATACGTTTTTTTTTTTTTTTTTTTTTTTTTTTTTTGCAACCTTATCCACAAAATCGTTATATCGGATAACCACAGTTGCATAAATACGTTTTTTTTTTTTTTTTTTTTTTTTTGCAACCTTATCCACAAAATCGTTATATCGGATAACCACAGTTGCATAAATACGTTTTTTTTTTTTTTTTTTTTTTGCAACCTTATCCACAAAATCGTTTATCGGATAACCACAGTTGCATAAATACGTTTTTTTTTTTTTTTTTTTTTGCAACCTTATCCACAAAATCGTTATATCGGATAACACAGTTGCATAAATACGTTTTTTTTTTTTTTTTTTTTTTTTTTTTTTTGCAACCTTATCCACAAAATCGTTATATAACCACAGTTGCGGGGTTATATCGGATAACCACAGTTGCATAAATACGTTTTTTTTTTTTTTTTTTTTTGCAACCTTATCCACAAAATCGTTATATCGGATAACCACAGTTGCATAAATACGTTTTTTTTTTTTTTTTTTTTTTTTGCAACCTTATCCACAAATCGTTATATCGGATAACCACAGTTGCATAAATACGTTTTTTTTTTTTTTTTTTTTTTTTGCAACCTTATCCACAAAATCGTTATATCGGATAACCACAGTTGCATAAATACGTTTTTTTTTTTTTTTTTTTTTTTTTGCAACCTTATCCACAAAATCGTTATATCGGATAACCACAGTTGCATAAATACGTTTTTTTTTTTTTTTTTTTTTTGCAACCTTATCCACAAAATCGTTATATCGGATAACCACAGTTGCATAAATACGTTTTTTTTTTTTTTTTTTTTTTTGCAACCTTTTATCCACAAAATCGTTATATCGGATAACCACAGTTGCATAAATACGTTTTTTTTTTTTTTTTTTTTTGCAACCTTATCCACAAAATCGTTATATCGGATAACCACAGTTGCATAAATGTTTTTTTTTTTTTTTTTTTTTTTTTGCAACCTTATCCACAAAATCGTTATATCGGATAACCACAGTTGCATAAATACGTTTTTTTTTTTTTTTTTTTTTTTTTGCAACCTTATCCACAAATCGTTATATCGGATAACCACAGTTGCATAAATGTTTTTTTTTTTTTTTTTTTTTTTTTTGCAACCTTATCCACAAATCGTTATATCGGATGACCACAGTTGCATAAATGTTTTTTTTTTTTTTTTTTTTTTGCAACCTTATCCACAAAATCGTTATATCGGATAACCACAGTTGCATAAATACGTTTTTTTTTTTTTTTTTTTTTTTTTTTTTGCAACCTTATCCAAAAAATCGTTATATCGGATAACCACAGTTGCATAAATGTTTTTTTTTTTTTTTTTTTTTTTTTTGCAACCTTATCCACAAAAATCGTTATATCGGACCACAGTTGCATAAATGTTTTTTTTTTTTTTTTTTTTTCAACCTTATCCACAAAATCGTTATATCGGATAACCACAGTTGCATAAATGTTTTTTTTTTTTTTTTTTTTTTTTTTTGCAACCTTATCCACAAAATCGTTATATCGGATAACCACAGTTGCATAAATGTTTTTTTTTTTTTTTTTTTTTTTTTTGCAACCTTATCCACAAAAATCGTTATATCGGATAACCACAGTTGCATAAATACGTTTTTTTTTTTTTTTTTTTTTTTTTTTTTTGCAACCTTATCACAAAATCGTTATATCGGATAACCACAGTTGCATAAATAGTTTTTTTTTTTTTTTTTTTTTTGCAACCTTATCCACAAAATCGTTATATCGGAGAACCACAGTTGCATAAATAGTTTTTTTTTTTTTTTTTTTTTGCAACCTTATCCACAAAATCGTTATATCGGATAACCACAGTTGCATAAATGTTTTTTTTTTTTTTTTTTTTTTTTTTTTTGCAACCTTATCCACAAAATCGTTATATCGGATAACCACAGTTGCATAAATGTTTTTTTTTTTTTTTTTTTTTTTTTGCAACCTTATCCACAAAATCGTTATATCGGATAACCACAGTTGCATAAATACGTTTTTTTTTTTTTTTTTTTTTTTTGCACCTTATCCACAAAAATCGTTATATCGGATAACCACAGTTGCATAAATACGTTTTTTTTTTTTTTTTTTTTGCCAACCTTATCCACAAAATCGTTATATCGGATAACCACAGTTGCATAAATACGTTTTTTTTTTTTTTTTTTTTTTTTTTTTGCAACCTTATCCACAAAATCGTTACATCGGATAACCACAGTTGCATAAATACGTTTTTTTTTTTTTTTTTTTTTTTTTTTGCAACCTTATCCACAAAATCGTTATATTCGGATAACCACAGTTGCATAAATACGTTTTTTTTTTTTTTTTTTTTTTTTTTGCATCCTTATCCACAAAAATCGTTATATCGGATAACCACAGTTGCATAAATACGTTTTTTTTTTTTTTTTTTTTTGCAACCTTATCCACAAAATCGTTATATCGGATAACCACAGTTGCATAAATACGTTTTTTTTTTTTTTTTTTTTTTTTTTTTGCAACCTTATCCACAAAATCGTTACATCGGATAACCACAGTTGCATAATACGTTTTTTTTTTTTTTTTTTTTTTTTTTGCAACCTTATCCACAAAATCGTTATATCGGATAACCACAGTTGCATAAATACGTTTTTTTTTTTTTTTTTTTTTTTTTTTTTGCAACCTTATCCACAAAATCGTTATATCGGATAACCACAGTTGCATAAATACGTTTTTTTTTTTTTTTTTTTTTTTGCAACCTTATCCACAAAATCGTTATATCGGATAACCAGTTGCATAAATACGTTTTTTTTTTTTTTTTTTTTTTTTTTTTGCAACCTTATCCACAAAATCGTTATATCGGATAACCACAGTTGCATAAATACGTTTTTTTTTTTTTTTTTTTTTTTTGCAACCTTATCCACAAAAATCGTTATATCGGAGAACCACAGTTGCATAAATGTTTTTTTTTTTTTTTTTTTTTTATCCACAAAAATCGTTATATCGGATAACCACAGTTGCATAAATGTTTTTTTTTTTTTTTTTTTTGCAACCTTATCCACAAAATCGTTATATCGGAGAACCACAGTTGCATAAATACGTTTTTTTTTTTTTTTTTTTTTTTTTTTGCAACCTTATCCACAAAATCGTTATATCGGATAACCACAGTTGAATAAATACGTTTTTTTTTTTTTTTTTTTTTTTTTTTTTGCAACCTTATCCACAAAATCGTATATCGGATAACCACAGTTGCATAAATACGTTTTTTTTTTTTTTTTTTTTTTTGCAACCTTATCCACAAAATCGTTATATCGGATAACCACAGTTGCATAAATACGTTTTTTTTTTTTTTTTTTTTTTTGCAACCTTATCCACAAAATCGTTATATCGGATAACCACAGTTGATAAATACGTTTTTTTTTTTTTTTTTTTTTTTTTTGCAACCTTATCCACAAAATCGTTATATCGGATAACCACAGTTGAATAAATACGTTTTTTTTTTTTTTTTTTTTTTTTTTTTTTGCAACCTTATCACAAAAAATCGTTATATCGGATAACCACAGTTGAATAAATACGTTTTTTTTTTTTTTTTTTTTTTTTGCAACCTTATCCACAAATCGTTACATCGGTTGTTATGGCAACAGGCTTTACATTATAATGCCATTGATATAACTGGAGAGGAGAACAGGCGCAAAAGCAATATGCATGATGATATTGCGACTATTTTTGACGAGCAGCGTGGACATTATTGCATCACAAATGAACGTGCAACATGAGTCAACAAGGCGGAGAACGGAGTCAAACAGAATCGGAAATGATAATGTTGATAAGGATAATGATATTAGTGCTACTACTGCTTCTGTTAATGATAGTTAATGATTATGATGAAATATGATAATGATAATGATAATGATAGATGATATGATAATGATGGAATATGATAATGATAGTGGATAATGGTGAAAATGGTAAGGATAACAATGATAATGATAATGATAATGATGATGACAGTAATAACGATAATGATAAAGATAATGATAATAATAATTAATGATCCTAATAATATTCATAATCATCTTGACAGTAATAATGATAATTATAACGCTGATGATGATGATGATAATGATTATAATAATAATAATAATGGTAACAAAAATGATAATGGTAGTGATCATAACAGAGATAATAATAATTATCATTGTGCGCGGTTTACTCGTTTGTAAGAAAGAGGGGATAAGAAAGGAGAGAAAACTATAAAGAGATGGAGGGTAAGAAGGTGGAAGGAGGAAAAGGGAGAAGGAAAGGAAAGTAAAAGGAGGGAAGGGAGAGGGAGCGACGAGGAAAAGAAAGAAGGGGAAGTGGAGGAAAAGGGAGAGGGGAGAAGGGAAGGTTGCCAAGGAAAATATAAAGGAGGGAAGATACAAAAAAAAAAAAATAGGGAAGGAAAGAGAGGATAAAATAAGAGGAGTTTAGTAAGTAGAGTTTTGACCCCAGCATGATGCCAGTACTCACTGACCGAGAAGCCTTATGACTGCAAAGCCAGCGCTGTGTCACTGACCTCATGACCCGTCAGTTGCCAGGGGGGTCCAATACTTCAACCACTGGACCATCGTGGCTTATTTCTAAATAAGAATAAACACCTACAGACAAACGCACAGACACACACACACACAGGCACACACACACACACACACACAACACGCACGCACGCACGCACGCACACACACACACACACACACACACACACCACACACACACACACACACACACACACACACACACACACACACACACACACACACACACAGCACACACACACGCACACACACACACAAACACACAACAGACACCAACCTGCCTGCTCTTTCCTAAGTCTCCTCCTCCAGGAGCCAAGCTGGAGACGGGCAGAGAAAAATCTGGAATTATCATCGGGTTGAAAGTGAATCATTCGACAATCCTCTCAAGTGGCACCGGGTCTGTCTGCTTTGGGGGGGGGGGGGGGGGGGGACTCAACATGTTCGCATAAATTGCTTGCTGGGAGGTTGGCTTCGTGGGGAGAGCTACTTCGGCGAGGGTTGTAGGTTTTTTTCTCTCTTTTTTCTCATTTTATCTTTCTTTTTCGCTCCCCCCCTCTTTTTTTTTTCTCTTCTCTCTAGCTCTTACATCTTCTGTCTTCCTCTTTCATTTGTTTTCTCTCTCTCTCTCTCTCTCTCTCTCTCTCTCTCTCTCTCTCTCTCTCTCTCTCTTCTCTCTCTCTCTCTCTCTCTCTCTCTCTCTCTCTCTTCTCTCTCTCTCTCTCTCTCTCTCTCTCAACAATTTGATTATTTTCGGGAAGGTTCAGGGTGGTTCAAAGGAGATGTATGAAGATATGCATATGTGTATAAGATTTTGAAGGTAAAGAAATGGGCGCCACATTCTCTGGCAGGGCTGTGAAAATAGTACACACCAATACGTGTATATGTTTGCCATGCGTGTGTTTCTGTGAGAGAGAGGAGAAGAGAGAGGGGGAGGGAGGAAGGGAGAGGGGTGGGAGAAAGGGAGAGGAGAGGAGGGAGGGAGAAGGGAGAGAGAGAGAGAAGGAGGGATAAAGAGAAAAGGGGGAGGAAGTATGTGTGTGTGTGTGTGTGTGTGTGTGTGTGTGTGTGTGTGTGTGTGTTGTGTGTGTGTGTGTGTGTGTGTGTGTGTGTGTGTGGTGTGTGGTGTGTGTGTGTGTGTGTGTGTGTGTGTGTTTGTGTTTGTGTTTGCGTTTGTGTGTGTTTGTGTTTGTGAGTGTGTGTGAGAGAGAGAGAGAGAGGGAGGAGAGAAAACAAGTGAGAGAGGAAGAGCTAGAGAGAGAGAGAGCGGGAAAAAGAGAAAGAGTAAGAATTGAAATAGAGAGAGAAAAGAAGAAACTCAAGAATTCTTACGCTACTTTTTCAGTTAACCTATCGTATATCATTGTATATAAACAGTTTTCCTACGTAATTTCTCATTCGTAAGGCTTTGGTTATGAAATATGTACAATAGTTTATGATTTTATTATGTCTATATGAATATCTTTTAATGGTTTTATATTATATCGTGTGTGAGTATTACTTTTGGTTTATTAAATCAGTTTAAGAAATATACATATTACTATTAGGATTGTTATCAAAATACATCATTATCTAATCATTAAACTATTCAACTTCAACTGAAAAATCACCCAAATCATACGAGAACGAAAAGAACAAAACACAAGAAACAAAAATGAGGAGAGAAAAGAAGTAGAACCAAATTTACCGAAAAAAATAAACTCAAAAAGTTTACGACATCATAACCATTAACAGAACTCACACAAGTTCAAGAAGTACAAGTTGTCTCTTAAGTTCCCTGAAAGAGAAAATATTCTCGACCTCTTAAGTTGTTTTACGTAAATATAAGTACGTTTGTGTAAGTACTAATTACAGTTTACTTAAGCGAACGGGCAAGTTTATAGACCTTTTGGAATGTACTACTTTTAGGCGAAGCATAACATACGAGCTCCAATTAAAGCAGAATATATAACTATTTAGAAAGTTTCTAATGAGAATTGAAGGGGAAAATGTATGTTATTTTGATATACAGTAATTAAATTAGCTGTTTCTATATCAAAGTGTGACGGTTTCAGAATTTTGTTATGATATGTAGCCCCTAATTCAGTCTGAATTTGGCCTTTTTGAATCATTTTGATAAAGTTGTGATATAGATGGACAGAGCAATTCTTGAGTGAAATTTGTGACTTGATAGGAACCAGATCTAATAGCACTTGGATATATGATAATTATCTTGTTTAGGTATTTCGTATAGCAACTCTTGAATTGTAAATAAAGTCATTTTAAGTGTCGTGTTTCACTGAATCAGTGCTTTATATCTACCTCATTTGAGGTTAAAGTAACTTCTAGTTTTATTATTGTTAATTTATTATGTTGATTCTCCTTTTGATCTAAAGGACGATATACGACAGTGAGGTCATCCTCACCATGATCGTTATCATCACCATCATCACATCACCATTATCATCACATCGGTATTATCATTTCATCATTATTATTATAATCATCACTACCAACAT
>NW_020870963.1:246133-248633 GCF_003789085.1 Penaeus vannamei
TATATATATATGTTATTATGTATATATATATATATATATATATTATATATATATATATATATATATATGTATATATATATATTATATATATATATATATATATATATATATATATTATATATATTATATATATATATATATATATATAATATATATATATATATATATTATATATATATATATATATATATATTATATATATATATATATATATATATATATATATATATATATATATATATATATATATATATATATATATATATATATATATATATATATATATATATTTACACGTATGCATGTGTGTATATGTATATATATATATTATATATATATATATATATATATATATATATTATATATCATATAAGTCTTTTTCCGTTCTTTCTACAGCCTTGTCCGCCTCAGAGCTCCACCTACGCGCAAGAGATGAATAATTTAATCCTAATTTCCAATTCGTTTACCTTCCTCCCTCAGTCCCTTCTTTCTCGCCTTTTTCCAATACAAAGGCATTTCACAGACGTCTAAGGTACAAGGTACAATAAATAACGGGGTCATTTACAAGGCTTTTGTTCAGGTGAAAATACATTCGGTTTGGACAATGATTAATTCGGGTTCCTTTTTTTTTTCCTTTTTCTCTTACTGTTTTTTATTCGGAAATATGAGAAATGATATAGTTTTATTATTTATATAATCATTTGCATGTTATTCATGGGAAGGCGAGATTTGAAATCCTAAAATCTGTTTTCGTATATTTATATAGATTTGTCATGAATTGTGCCTTTATAACAAACATACATATATAAACACACATTAACATGAGTACATAAAACAGAAAGAGTATACAGCCAATTACGGTTTGCATATGCTAGGTATATCTCATACTTATTAAATTCTATGTCTATACATCGCGGGTCAATTGCAATACTATAACACCGTCGGCCACAACAGCTCTCATATATTGCTTATATCAAATCAGTTTCATATATCGAATATTATTGACAGCTGATAAAGACTTTTTTCTTCGTTTTTTATATAACTCCCTTCTGTATATTGGATGTTTGGAAAAATACATAATGTTATGGGATATGTATTTGTACCTATCTGAATGGCTTGGATTCATGAAAATGTGATGGCAAATAAATATCTCTATATCTATATCTATCACACACACACATACACACACACACACACACACAATATATATATATATATATATATATATATAATATTATAATATATATATATATATATATATATATATATATGTATGTATGCATTCATATATGAATATATACAAGAATATATAATTGTTATTTATGCAGTATATATATATATATATATATTATATATATATATATATATATATATATATAATGTGTGTGTGTGTGTGTGTGTATGTATATGTGTGCATGTATGTATGTGTGTGTGTTGTGTACATATATGTATGTGTGTGTTTGTGTACATATATATGTGTATGCATATATATATATATATATATATATATATATATATATATATACATATATATACATACATATATATACATATATGTACATACATATGCATGCATACATACATATATACATACATACATCCCTACATATGTACACACATATATATACACATAAATACTGTTTACATATACATGTGCCTTTACTCAAAAGAACAAACCAGCAATCCAGTTCAACGCAGAATGGTTGACAGGAAAAGAATTGCGAGAAAGTGGATCAGCAGCTGTCTCTCGGGCCAAAGCTGTCTTCGGTTCCCAGGGCTTGATAACGCGACCCTCTTTCGGCTCGGCGTCGCGTATCTCTTGGACACTATTATTAGCTTTAGAAATGGCGATGTTGCGATATTTTGCAAAGCTCGTTTTCGTCATTTCCGTTTCCTTCTTTCTCGGCTTTTTTTTTTATTGTTTTTTTTCTTTATAGTTGTTTTGTTTTCTTTTCTTGTTATTTTAGTTGATCTTTCTTGTTGATCTCCCTTAGCTTTTTGTTTTAATTTTCTTGCTCTCTTGTTTTCTTTTTATGTTTTTGTTTATCATTTTTGTTGTTCTCATTTTCCCTTGTTCTTTAGCTTTTTATCTTTACAATTTATTTTTTTATTCTTACAATTTTTCCATCTTCTTTTATTAAGCAAAACAGAACGCACCAGATTTCGAAACGGCAACCGCACGCACCTCCTCCAACGGCTCAGCACTTTTAACCTAAATACCGGAGTGGCTTTTTGGAACGTTACAAGCACCTGTTAGGGCTGTTTTCTCTACACTTCTGCACGCAATAATCATCCGTATGGTACTCATTTCGATCTTTCCCGTATCATAAGGCACATTTAAGTCCATTAGGTAAATGTGAACTTGCAATGGGGGATGTAATGTGTATCCGAATTCCTTCTTGCGTAATAACCGTAATGTTGAAGCTTGTTGACTATGTATATCCAGATGAGAAGTGTATCATGTGAATTTTCCTCTGAGCAAATACAGTTTCTTAGGCTT
>NW_020870963.1:253633-258633 GCF_003789085.1 Penaeus vannamei
GTAATCATCTCCGAGGCTAAAGTCGAAAAATATTGACAGACTTTGAAATACTGAAAACAATTTTTTTTCCCCTTGAAAATCTTAATTTGTGCACCCGCGTTGGCAAAATCCACGGACCGCACACTTTAAGTTTTTGGAGCAAGGGAAAGTAAAAGTAAATTTCCCATGAGGATTAGTGTCATGAATATATCTGTATATCAGATTATATTTACTTCTAACTAAGGGGTGGTTCCCAGTTTTTCAACATTTTCACAAGTGTACAACATCCCCCCCCCCCCCTTCCGCCCCTTCCTCAAAATGCGTACAAGAAAATGCCGATGTTCTCGATGATTTAACGATCGACATTTTTTTTTTCTATTTTGAAAAGCGTACACCAGTCCCTACCCCCCCCCACCCCACCCCACCCACCCACCTACCCACCCCCTCTCCAGCATACGGTTTGTACGTTTGTGAAAATGTTGAAAACCACCCCTAACTCATCTATTTAATTGAATCTTTTTATCGACGTTTCGGAAAGAGAAACCGTGGTAGAGGAATTGGAATACAGTCTTACGAGGAACGTTATTCGAGTGGGTTCCTCTTATCCTCTTTAACCATGTGTTTTCGATTCTTTTGTGGGTAATGTATAGTTCCTCCAGCCAAAGATTTCACCAAGATCGTTTATTGACTCTGGAAGCCAATGACATCCACTGAGCTAAGATTTACGAAACCCTTTTTTTTTAACTTTTATTTTCTTCCTTTCTTCCTTTCCTCGTTGCTGTCTCCATGCTTTTCCCCCTTTTCCTTTAATACCAGATATCGAAGCGGAAACTAAACGTGCAGTGCCTCCCGCTGGATCCAAAACAAGTCATATTATCGAAGTGGCTTGTTAGGTTTTTAAAACTAACTGTTCTGAAGTGTATTTCTACTTTTCTGTTCATAATTCTTCTGCATGATTCGAATTATCAACATTGTCGATCCTAGAAGACAAATTTTGCACTACTTCATGAATATTAATATGGATTTCCTGCGCAAGAAATAGAAGCTTGAAGTTTGCATGACCTGTTTGCATGATGCTGTTAATACTCAAAACCGTCAACTATGTATACAAAATGGCAGTGCGTAGGTGGATCAGAGCCTTCAATAAACATACACAAATGAATAAAAAACTAAATAATGAAAAAAATAGAAGATTGCGTCACTCAGCACATTCAGAATGACAGAAAAGAGCCATTTTTTATTCATTTTGACCATATACAAACGATATCAATAAATAATTATCGACTGAATACCCAACCTGAAAACACAACGAAGCAGTATACAACCCCGTTGCTCTATGTTTCCGTTATAATCGGAAACATCAAAACATAATGAACAGAAAGATAAATATTTACATTCGACCGTAGCAAAGGTTGGGTTTGGCCGATGCAAATGCACCTTTCTTGCGGCAGTTGGTGTTTACCTAAGATAAGAAGCAGGAGGAGGAGGAGGAGAAAGAATGAAGAGAAGAGGGAGAGGAAAAGAAGAAGAAATAATTGATAGAAGAGGAGAGGAAAAGGAGAAGAATAAGTAATTGATAGAAGAGGGAGAGGAGAGGGAGAAGGAGAAGAAGAAGAGAGGGAGAGGATAGATAGAAGAGGAGAGGGAAAGGAGAATGAGTGATAGAAGAGGGAGAAGGAGAAGAAGAAAGAATTGATGGAAGAGAAAGAGGGAGTAAAAGAAGGAGAAGGAAAAGAAGTAGTATTAGAAGGAGGGATAGAAAAAAAGGTAGCTGAAAGAGAAAATAATATATGAAGAACAAATGGTGAAGCAAGAAGAAAGAGGTTGTATAAGAAGAAAGAAATAGTAGAAAAAGAAAAGGAGTAGATGGAAAACGAAGAACATAAAGGACAAGGACATGAAAATAACAAGGACGAGACAAAAAAAAAAAAGAAGAAAAAAAATGGCGAGAAATCGAGAGGTGAGCCATATCACCAGACAATCCAAATATTCAAATATAAATCAAAACCTTACTAAAAATAGACTGAAAATAATAACATGTTTTAACTCGTTCCTTCTTGTTCTTAATTATGAAAATGGGAGATCGATCAGCTGATTGCCTCAGGTAAAATCTAGGGGGTATGTAGTAACATATGGTATTGTGATAATGGTATAAATTATAACAATATAAATGATAAGGATATTAATGATCTTAATGATAACGATGATGATAATGATGTCAATAGTAAATGGTATTAATTATTATCTTACGGAAGAGACATAAGGAGGGGGGATAAGACAGGGAGGGGGAGGGGAAGGAGAAAGAACGAGGAGACGGAGAGGAAGGGGAAGGGGAGGAGGGGGGAGGAGCACCAGGAGAGGGAAGGAGAGGGAAAGGCAGGGGAGGAGGGAGGAGGGAGGAGAGGGAAGGGGGAGGAGGGAGAGGAGGGGGAGAGAGAGGGGAGGGAGAGGGAGATGGGAGATGGGGGTGGGAGATGTGGAGGTTGGTGGAGAAGTGGGGGGAGGAGGGAGATGGGATGGGGGGAGGGAGGAGAGGGGAAGTGGGTGAGGGAGGAGAGGGGAGGAGAGAGGGGTAGGTTGCCTCCCCACCACCAGGAGGACCACAGAGCCAGGCAATCAGAAAGGATCTCGCGCGAGTATTTATTCCCAGAAGCAAATTCCCGTTTGGCAAAAGAGACTCTTAAAAGCTGGGATAAATTCGGAATTAAATTAATGCCAATGATTGTGAAATTGAACAAGGATCCTGCAGCTGCATGTGTCAGAATCCGGAATTAAATCATTTGTAAAACCTCTTGTTTTTTTTCTTTATCATCTTACCGAGTACTTGCACGATCCTTCTATATCGACGCACTTTGTTATTATGATGTTATCTTTTATTGTAGTTTCCCCTTATTGTGTCTCTGCCTTATGGATTCTTCGATGAAAGAAGCAAATTCTATTACCATGAAGGAATTGAAACTCAGTATTAAAGCTTATTTTCTTTTTTTTCTTTTTTTTAGAATTATTCTATCTTAGTTTGCTTTCGTACAGTGAAAAATGCTATTTTTGCCTTTGATTGTATAAAGAGCTTTCGAAACTATAGTATAGTGTTCAGACATAAATATATTTTTAAAAAAGATTTTAATAAGATGATCCTTTTTGCAAAATAAAAACATCTTTTCGCGTGGGTTTTCTAATCGACATAAATGAGATTTCTGTGCAATGAATGAAGGGATTCGGACGTTGATTAAATTCAGTATGGTCTATACGAAGTCTCGACAACACTTTTGCATGTAGTGATGAGGATGATGGTGATGGTAGTGAGGATGAGGGTGATGGTGAGGATGATGATAGTGATAATGATGAACATGATGAGGAATGTAGTGATGGTGAGGAGGAGGATAGTGTTGATGATCATGTGATATAGATGGTGAGGAGGATAGTGATGAAGATGATATTGATGTGATATTGATGGTGATGAAGATAGTGATGGTAATGAAGATGATGTTGATGGTAATAGTAATGGTGATGAACATGAGGATGATAGTGATGGGGAGGATTAGGCGGTGAATAATGATAAAGATGATTAAAAAGGTGTGTCTCCGGATATTAAGAAATGTAATTGATCGATAGAAATCACATTATCTGCCTTAATGTTCCGTCCGATTTCAAATGGCATGATTTGGTCAAGTTTGGTACAATTGTGCAAGATGGTACTAATGAGTTTCATTTCCGATGTGTAATTAAAAGTAGCTTGTTAGAGAAAATAATTTTGTCAAACATAAACCAGCGAGTGAGTTGTTCATTATGTCTTCAAACATTACATTTCCTTCGTTTAAATAAAAATGTGTTTCTTTTTGCATTCCCGTATTATACTGCAAACATGAAATGGAGTTCATTACTGATTTGTTGTTGTTGTTATTGTTTTTTTCTTTGTTTCTTTCTTTCAGTTTTGGTTTAACAGAAAGAATCTATATTTATCCGGAGAAATTATCATAATCCACGTATTATCTAGATAAACATGACCTTTGAATGCAAACATTACCATGCAAGCAAAAGTTCGGTTGATCATTACAGTCTCACTGCATCCTCACACCCACGGAAGAGTCCAAAGGTTGCTCTTATTGCAAAAATTACCATCATACAGGTTATTGTGACCAGAAGTGTATGGAAACACATGCTAACAGGTACTTGCAACGGCCTAAAAGACCCATTACAGTATTCAGGTTATTCGCGTGTTGTTCCCGGTTCGAAATTAGGGTTGCCACCATTACTGCAAATAATAAGAATGTGATACTAAAGCCATGGTTTTGGCTTTTCTGCACGGCGCGCTTCGCCCTGGCTAAGAACGCTCAGAGTTCCGCCTCGCAAGGCATCTATCAGCTGATTTTCGTAAACAAAACTCAGTCCTTGCACAACAAACCCGTCGAGAGGGAGACGATATATTTTCCTGGTTGAGAATGGAATAAAGGCTCGAAACTGCTGTAGATTATTTTTATATCACAGATATTAAAAACTAACAAAGATAAAAAATAAAATATAACGTGTTACAGTTCAGACAGATATTTCTGAGGCTCTAACTTGGCGTCCATTTTGGTTGTTTACAAACGGGCCGCCCGCAAGTCAAAGCGAACTACGTCCATCGCCCTGTTCGCCACGCAACGCTTCCCGAAACGTTTTGTCAGGTTGACCATTCACTTGATTCCGCCACGTAACACACGGTACGCTTTGCCCAAGTGAACGCAGGGGTGGTTAACGAATAAGCTACATAATCCGTAGTATAGGCTCCATCATCGCATTCGCATCGTTTGAGGTAATGGTAATAACTTTGTTCGAAATTTGGAATCAATCTCGTTAAAAAAGGTGTTTAAAGACAGAAGAAAATGAAACATTTACCGTACTAATAGTACGGTAAATATTATTTTACCAAGATGCATCTCAGCAAAGTGAAATATGATTTTTTAGTTCAAGTGACCCCATTTTTACTTTTTCGTCGTATAATAATGCTGTAACGAATATTGTAATTTAACTAAGGTGAAATA
>NW_020870963.1:266133-303633 GCF_003789085.1 Penaeus vannamei
TGATAATGATAATTATAATATTGATACGAAGGCAATACCAGTGATGATAATGAACAAGGAAAAATAATAATAATGAAATTAATATCCACATTTTGATTCTTGGAAATAATTGACATATTGTCATAATTTCTCTACTTTCTTATTTTTGTTTTGATCTTGTCTTTATTGTCATTATTGCTGATATCATTGTTATTGTTATTATTATTATTATCGTCATCATTATTATTATTATTTCATTATTATTTCTTTATTATTATGATCATTACTATAATCATTATTGTTCTTGTGTCTCTATTGTAATTATTATTATCATTGCCGGTATTATTTCTATAATTATTATGATTATTGTTACTGCAATTATTATCATCATTATTTTTTATTGTTATTACTATCATTATTAGTAGTTAGTACTAGTAGTAGCAGAAGTATATTATTACCTTCGCCAAGGAGGATGAGTTTTGGTAGCATTGTTTAGTGTGTTTGTTTGTTAGTGGTTAGCAGGATAACTCAAAACGTTAAGAACAAATTTTTATGAAATATTTACCAGAGGTGTGTCTTAGCCTAGCTTAGTTGCCATTAAATCCAGAGTTTTTTTAAATGATTGCATAGTTACCCTATTGCCTTGGCCAATGGGGTAACTATCATCATTATCATTACCTTGTTACCTTCTCCAAGGAAGTTGTGCTTACCGGCGTCAGCTGTGGACTTAAAAAGAGGTGATTTTAATGTAATTCTTCAAATGTATTTTTATTACACCAGTGACCATGTTGCTTTGGCCAAGGTCTATGAGTGTTTCTACTTATCAATATTATTATGATTATAATCATTATCATCATTATCACCATTATGATTATCACTATTATTATCGTTATCACTATCATTACTATTATTACTATAATTGCTGTATTATATTATGATCTATCTATTGTTGTTTTTTCATTTGTCTATTTGTGTCTTCTTGTTATTTTCATATCATTTACTTTACCATAATATCATTCATATTGCCTTCTCATCCCCTCTCTCTCTCTCTCTCTCTCTCTCTCTCTCTCTCTCTCTCTCTCTCTCTCTCTCTCTCTCTCTCTCTCTCTCTCTCTCTCTCTCTCTCTCTCTCTCTCTCTCTCTCTCTCTCTCTCTCTCTCTCTCTCTCTCTCTCTCTCACTCACTCTCTCACACTCACTCAGACTCATCCCTCCTCAATCTCTCTCACTCACTCTCTTCTCTCTCACTCTCTCACTCTCACTCTCACTCTCTCACTCTACTCTCACTCTCTCACTCTAACTCTCACTCTCGCATTCATTCTCACTCTCCCTCCCTCTCTTACTCTAACTCTCACCCTCTCTCTCACTCTACTCTCACTCTCCCTCCCCCCCCCAGATGGATGTCCGCGTCGCCCCCCACGCATCGGCCCAGCGGCGCGGCTCCCGGAGTGGCATCGGGTCGACCGCCAATGGCACTTCCGGCACCACGACCAAGAGCAGGCCAACGACCGCCGGGAAGTCTTCGGTGGCGAGGGCTCCTCCTCCAACGCTCACCCTCCATCTCAATGTGAGTGGGAGGTGGAGGTGGATGTTTTTCCTCAGTTTTGATGCTGTTGGTGTGGGTGGATGGTTGGTGGTTCGAGGTCGAGGTGTGGGTGGTTATGGGTTCGAGGTCGAGGTGTGGCTTCGTCCTCGAAACACTCGTCCATCTCAGTTTGTGTAGGGTACTGAGGAATTGGTGGAGGTCGAGTTGTATCTTAGGTGGAGGGGTAAGTTGATGTCGTCCTTGAGCGTTCACCCTCCATCTCGAAGTCAGCGAAGGATTGAAATCTCGATTCGAGGGGCTGTGGCGGGAGTCAAGTTTTATCTCCGTCCTCCAACGCTTACACTCCATCTCAGTGTGGGTGAAGTATTTTGGAAATGAGGGAGGTCGAGTTATAGCTCTGAGGTGGAGGGAGAGTTGGTGTTAGAGCTCGTCCTCCAACGCTCCTCCTCGGCCTAGGTATTCATATAAATGAAGGAAATAGCTTTAAGGTGATCATGAATACATGTAAACAAATAATAATCATAATAGTAATAATAAAAGTAAATCTAAGTAGGGTATTAAGAAAATGATGGAGATAGTGTTGGAGCACCGGAGCCCTATCATCCCCCAACACTCACCCTTCATCTTGCGCGTGGGAATTAGGAAATACAGGAATTTAATTGGATTTTATGTAGGAAAGGGCTGGAAATTTGCTGAAGATTGTATGTATTCTGAAGTGTTGCAAGTGGAAGGTTGTGAAGGATGTCGATATAAAATGTCAGTTATTGTTGTAGATGAGTGAATGATGATTATATATTTATGGTTGTGCATCCATGATGTTTTCCGTACGAAATGTCTGATGCACAAGTAATTCGTCTTTTGATACTACACGATTTGTTTGTGTATTATTTTTGAAAATTATACCTCTAAGCTTGAAGCCAACGAGCATACTAATACGATATTTCCCCCGTATAATTAATCACCTTACCGTGTATATTTATTTTTCCTCGGACCTCCTTCGACTCCTTCGCCTTCTGCAGGAGGACGCCGTCGGGCAGCACGGCGGGCAGCAGCGGTTCCCCGGGCAGAACGGCGCCCCCGGAGATCCTGCGGGCGGGGCGAGGGCGGGGGGCGCGGTGGAGGCGGGGCCGAAGGGCGGCGCCAAGAGGATGAAGACCTCCAGGAGAGGCAGCAACGGCTCGCCAGACCCCGGGGGATACGCCCTGGGAGGAGGCGGCGGGAGGCTCCTGCCGGGGAGGCCGCGCATGGTGAGACAGGGGCGGGGGGGGGGATGGGGGGGTTAAGTACCTTTTTGGTATTTGTTATCGCTGTCTCTATTGACTGTTATTTCCAAGGACTTTTTAGGTATTTGTCTTATATGTCTTTATTATCCATTCATATATCATCGCTCTTGATGCCACTACTGTTGAAGTATATAATATATGTATATATACATATATACACACACACACACACACACACACACACACACACACACACATATATTATATATATATATATATATATATATATATATATATATATATATATATATATATATATATATATATAATATATGTGTGAAGTGTACCCACAAAATATTCTGCAGCCCTTTACATACTGTATATGTTTATAAAGTTCTAACGTGGCCCGCGGTCTCAAAGACTTTGAACTACCTTGACAAAATATCAGATCAATAGTAAAAATAAAATAATAATAATAATCCAGATCTATAACAAAACATTTTCACCTATTCGTAGAAAGTTAGAGAAATCCCCAACACACAAACAAAACAAGGGGAGCAGGTGAGGCTGGTATCGGAATCGGCGATGGGGTCAGGTCAGGTCAAAGGGTCAGGCGGTCCATGAGAAGAGTGTCATGGTCAGGGAGATGTCTAAGATGCGGTAACGAGGAGAACCAATGATTAAATTTGAGATTGAACAACTTGTAGGTAAGACTGAATATCCAGGGGCGGTATTCACGAAAGGTTTTATGACTGTTCTTAGCGATTTTGTCTATGATTTGCCCCGTTGTCACATCTCAGAGTTAATGCTGGTAACAGAAATATTTAAATCGTTTTAGACTATTTTGATAATCTGTTGTAATAAGATGATAAGGTAAATATGGTGATATATATTGTTTATATCATAACGCTAATATTATACATTTTGTATATCGAAATGTGATGTGGCATCCGTGCGTTTATTGTTATTGCATCATATGTAACAGCGCCTGTAGTTATTTGTATTTTTTTTTTTAGATAAAGCACAGCAATTAAAAATAGTAGGAGACGACTTGATTAATGTTTGATAATTCATTCCAAAGCGGAATAATCTCCAACAGAGGAAAAAATGCAAAAGTTCAAATTGAAGACAGTCGGTCCCTCCGCGTAGGTGCAAGATTAGAAACAGTCCTTACGGGCGTGAATAGGAAATGTCAGTAAAATATTAGAAATTATTAAATTAACTTTACCAAATAGATAAGTTTTTTCTATCATATTTAATGCAGAATTATTTTCAGATTTATGTGAATTTTCGAAGTAGTTTTCGAGACAGTCCTCACGCGTATGAGGCACTTCTACACCTGTCCTAAAACTTTGTTATTCGAGTTATAGACAAAACTGCCTGTTTAAGACAATTTCGTGGGGAGTCACAAATTTGCCGAGCCAAAGCCAGACAGAGGTAATTTTGCATCATTAATGACAAATAGACTTTGAGGCCGATTCTGATTTATTGTCTACCATTAACTGATCCGCTTTTAATGTACAGGGTTCGTGGGTATTCTTAAAAAATAAATGTCTTTTTATAATTTTTTGGAAATTTAAAGCCTTAAAAAGTCTTAAAAACGAAGCTTTTCCTGTTGTAGGTCTTAAGATATCTTGAATATCTCCAGTGTATAAATTTGTTTGCGTAAATGTACATATATCTGTTACCGGCGGACGGCGCGCCGCTCCGATTCTCTATGCAGCTTGATCGGAAATCGTTTGTTAACATTAGACTTTGGCCTTTGCTGATCCACGCGACCATTTACTTATTGGCCGTGTGCAAGGTAATAATAATCATAATTATTATTATTATAATGGTAGTGATGATAAAAATACTTCTAGCGTGCAATCTATCCTAAGGCTGTGTAAAATTAATGGGGTGATTTTTCTATCTGTAGGCCTACACATTATGGGGAAGTGTGTATTCAGCGACAAGTGGCTCCAGGCCTTCAAAAGCAATTTAAAAAGGTCTTAAATATCATCAGCTTATACCTGCAAGACCCCAGTACATATTTACAGAAATTATCTGTTCGAAAATACAAATGGCGCCTCGCGCATCACAGCTGATGCAATTGCAATAGATCGATGATTGCCCAAATTTTAGTTAGATATATGAAATGTGTGATTAAAATTTAGGTAAGATTGAATGCAGTATGTAACTTGAACTTATCACTGCAATCAGTTATCTCCATAGAGTCTATAACAACGTAGATGTTTATTCTATTACCAGCATCAACTTTGAGATGTGGCAAAAGCGCAAATCATAAACTAAATCGTAAAAAACAGTCTCAGACCTTTCGTGAATTCCGCCCCAGCAGCCTCCGACCTCAGACGTCAGCGGAAAGAGAGACGGCATTCGCTTCTGGCCAATTCATCTGATATCCTGTGTCGCTCTTTTTGGCAGTAGAGGTGTGTTCCATGAGTATTGGTGTCCAAGGTACTTATTTAGACCTTGTTGGTGTGTCCCCTGGGTGTAGCGTTACGAATACACCGCAGAATCTACCTAATCTGACCTGCCGCCGTCTTTGTTCCCTCGTCTCCACCAACCTCACACCCAAATACAAATACACCTCATCTCAGCACACCATACAATCACAATATATGCCATTCCTCAAATACTCACAGACGAAACAAACATAACCACACACATGCAAAACAGCTAATTTCCTCAAATCAAAAAAAAAAAAATCCTAAAACCTAACGCCAACCCCCCACCCATCCATCCACCCTCCTACCCCCTCCACCCACCTACCTACCCCTCCACCACCTACCTACCGCCCTCCACCCACTACTACCCCCTCCACCACCTACCTACCCCTCTCTACCCCCCTTACCCCTCCACCCCTCCACCCACCTTACCTCCTACCTACCCCCTCCACCCTCCTCCTATCCACACCCACCTACCCCTCCACCCCTCCACCCACCTACCTACCCCCTCCACCCTTCCACCCACCAACCTCACCTACCTACCCCCTCCACCCTTTCCACCTACCTACCCCCACCTACCCTTCCACGCCTGGAGGCTCCACGGCACCCCCTCCACTCCACCCTCCTACCCTCCTCCTACCCCCTCCACCCACCTACCCCCTCACCCACCTCCTAACCGCCTACCACCCACCCTCCTACCCCCTCCCCCCACCCACCCTACCCCTCCACCCACCTACCTACCCCCTCCACCTACCTACCTACCCACCCTTCCACCCACCAACCCACCCCACCACCCTTCCACCCCCAGCCTGCAATGCGTCTGGCAGGCTACGAGGAGGAGCGCCAGAGGCACCGACGGCGACTCGGGGCGCTGTCGGAGCTCGGCCTCAACACGGGACCCGACCTCGCCCTCACGCCCGAGCCCGCTCTACGGTGAGTCACGAAGGGGCGGGACAGCCATCCGGTTGCCATGAGGTGTTTGATGACGTGTGGTGTTGTTGTGGGGTTATTTAGATATTGGTATTAGTGATTATTGTTGTGGTTATGATTTTTGTTTTATTATTATTATTGTTATTATTATTATTATTATTATTGTTATATATTATTATTATTATTATTATTGTTGTTGTTGTTGTTGTGTTGTTAGCATTATTATTATCACCATTATCACCTCCTCGCCCTTTCGCCTCCAGCTATAAGGGAATCTCCGAGCGGCAGCAGCTTCAGTGGCCCGGCGGCTGCGACAGGAGCAGGACCTTCGCAGAGCCTTTACCTCAAAACAGCTCCTCCTCCTGCTCCGCCTTCTGCGGCTCCTGCTCTAGCGACCTCCTCGGCCTCCCACCCGTCTCCTTCCTCGTCCTTGTCCTCCTCCTCCAAGGGCAGGAACCTGGTGGAGGAGGCGCCGCAGGGGAGTCTCCGGAGGACCTCGGGGGAGAGCAGCGACCTCGAGGACCTCCTGGGGGCGAAGAGGCCGCTCTCGACGAAGGAACTCACCAGGAAGATCAAGAGGCACCAGGAGAGGATCCGGAGAGAGAGGAGGAAGTTCATCGCGGGCGCGGAGGAACCACCGGTGGGTTGGAGGGGGAGGGGATGGGAAAGCTAGAGGGAGGAAGGGTGGAGGGGGGTAGGGGGGAGGGAGAAGAGGCGGTTCATCGAACTACCGGTAGGTTAGGGGTTGGGTGGGGTAGGGTTGGAGAGAGGGAAAGAGCGGAATGGAAGGAGAGAGGGAAAGAGCGAGAGAGAGAGAGAGAGAAAACGAGCGAGAGGGAGAGAACGAGCGAGTGGGAGAGAGGGAGAGAGAGAGAGAAAGCGAGAGAGAGAGCGACAGAGACAGAATCAAAGAGAACGAAAGAACGCAATGAAAAAAGAGAACTCACACCCAACTAACCCCCTTTCCTCCCCCTCCCCCCTCCTGAAGGCCCGCAAGAAAGCCAGCTACCTGGAGATGCTGGAGAACCGCCAGGAGTTCCGCCGGACACTCGTCAAACTCCTGAAGACGGAGGACACGAAGACGAAGGCGGGGAGGGCGAAGCTGGAGAGGCGCTACCACTACTTCATCACTCGAGGACTCTCCATGACCACCTCGCCCTTACAGAGGTCGTGGGTCACGCAGATTCTCAACCTCGTTCCCAAACATCTCAGGTCAGAGGTTATGTTAAGGAGAGTAACGTTGTGTGTGAAAGAGAGGGAGGGGGAGTGGCAGAGTCAAGGAGGGAGAGGGAGAGAGCGAAAGAGAGAGAGAGTGAGTGAAAGATAGAGATAGAGATAATGAAAATTAAAATAAGAAAAGCATTGATACCATCGCCAAGGAGGTTATGTTTTCGGTCGCGTTGATTAGTTGTTTGTTTGATAGTTGATAAGCAGGATATCTCAAAAAGTTATTAATGAAATTATCTAAAAATCTTTAAAATTTTACCAAAGGATCCGGATCGATTATTTTTCGATGATTATGATTGAGAAAGGTGATTTAAATGTAATTCTTTGAGTGTGAATATTTTTATTGCATCACCGCCCTTATTGCCTTGGCGGAGGTATGCGCTATCTGAGTACTATTAGTTTGAAACACCATATGCGCATCATCCACAGTACTTCATCAACCCTTTTTCAACAGCTCCCCACAATAAGCACTATAACCTAATACCCTTAGATTGCTACCCGAATCCATATCAATAAAGAATCGAAATCCATATAAATAAAGAATCAATCTTTTCCCTCATCCCAACGCCCTCTATTGCTACCGAACCCTTATAAATAAAGAATCGAATCCTTTTCCTCATCCAACGCCTCTATCCACTCAGGAACCAGGCGGGGTCTTGCCAACAGCTCTTGCAACAACTTCAACGCGCTTATGAACACAACATGAGGAAAGTGGCGGTGGATTTCGTCCTTGATTCCGGCAAACCGCGACCCAGGCCTAAGACAAGTGATGTGAGTAGAGGAGTTTGATTTTTTTTATTTATTTTCTTTTTTTAATGAAAGTTAATTTTTTCTGTTTGAGAGGATGTTTTCTTTCTTTCCTTTATTTTTTTTCATTATTTTTCTTTATTTTTATTTTTTAATTTTTATCTCTTCCTCTCTCTCTCTCTCTCTCTCCTCTCTCTCTCTCTCTCTCTCTCTCTCTCTCTCTCTCTCCTCTCTCTCTCTCTCTCTCTCTCCTCTCTCTCTCTCTCTCTCTCTCTCTCTCTCGATCTCTCTCTCTCCTCTCTCTCCTCTCTCTCTCTCTCTCTCTCTCTCTCTCTCTCTCTCTCCTCTCTCTCTCTCTCTCTCTCTCTCTCTCATCTCTTCTTCTTCTCTCCTCTATTCTATCTATCTCCTCTCTCTCTCTCTCTCTCCTCTCTCTCTCTATCTATCTCTCTCTCTCTCTCTTCTCTCTCTTCTCTCTCTCTCTCTCCTCTCTCGTCTCTATCTATCTATCTATCTATCTCTTTATAACTAAATCTATCATTATCTATCTTGCAGGGCGAAGAGGGTCGCGTGGGCCTCGAGTCCTGGGTTCCTGCAAGAAATGCAATAAGGAAGAATCTGCACTTGTTGAACCCTTGCATGTTGCAGACTTTGGAGCTCTGGTACAGGGAGTATAGGTGAGTGTGTGATGTTGCAAGATTTCTTTTTTTCTTTTTATGATAAATTGGATTTTTTTTTTTTTTTTTTTTAGATAATTCCGTTGATTGTGTTATTTCATTTGCTTACTAAGGTGTGTATATATATTTTTTTTCTTTCTTTTTTATTATCCTTTTCCTTTTCTTTCTTTCTTTCTCTCTTCTCTCTCTGTCTCTTTCCCTCACTTTCTCTTTCTTCTCACTCCCCCTTCCTCTCCCTCTCCCCTCCCCTTCCCTCTCCCCCTCTCCTCTCCTCTCCTCCTCCCTCCCTGTCTCTCCCTCCCTCCCCCTGTCTCTCCTCCCTCCCCTCCCCTCCCTCCCTCTCCCTCTCCCCTCCCTCCTCCTCCGTTTCCCCAATAATTCACCAATATCCGCCTCCCTCCCTCCCTCCCCCCCAGCGCCCTCCGCATGGTGGAGGTGATGAAGGTGATGGGCGAGGACCGGAGCCTCGAGCTGGACGGCTTCATGACCAGCGTCGCCGACCAGATGGACGCCACGCACGAGACGCTGTCCAGGTGGTTCACGCAGATCCAGACCGTCTTCTATAAGGTTGGTTCGCGTCGGGGTTGGGGAGGGGGGGGGGCATGTGCATATGTACACATGCGCGCGTACACACACACACACACACATGCACACACACGCACACACACACACACCACACACACAACACACACGCACACACACACACACACACACACACACACACACACACACACACACACACACACACACACACACAACACACACACACACACACACACACACACACACACACACACATACACACACACACACACACACACACACACACACACACACACACACACACACACACACACACACACACACACACACACACACACACACACACACACACACACACACACACACACACACACACACACACACACCACACACAACACACACACACACACACACACACACACACACACACACACCACACACACACACTGCACGCACGCACACACACACACTAAGTACATTTTATACAGATACAAAAATTAATAGATAAATACGCAGACAGAGATGTATAGACAAGCCTTTCATCTACCCACCCCCTCCCCTCACCCACCCCTTCCTCCCCCAGGGCTTCCAGCGCGGCCAGATGCCCGGCTTCAGCCAGCCCGGCCGCCTCGCCTCCTTCTGCAACGCCGCCGTCACCATCATGACCCACAACCTGCAGTCGCTGTGCCTCCTGAGCGTGTTCTCCGTCACGTCCTCCCTCTGCGGCGCCGAGCCCTTGCTGCACGACCCCGCCTCCATCGCGCTCTGGGCCAGGGAGCCGACGTCAGGTGGGTCTCGCATCTCGGGAGGTCTCGGTTTGTGCTTTTTCTCTTTTCTGTTTGATTTTATTAAGTTTATTTCTTCTGCTGTTGTTCTGTTTTTTTTTTTTTTTTTTTTTTTTTTTATTAACGTTTCATTTCAGTTATTAGTCTGGAGGTCTCGGTTTGTGTTTTTTCTTTCATCTGCTTTTATTTAGTTTATTTCCTCTGCTGTTTTTCTTAGTTTTTTTTTATTAACGTTTCATTTCAGTTATTAGTCTGGAGGTCTTGGTTTGTGCTTTTTCTCTTTTCTCTTCTTTCTGTTTGCTTTTATTTAGTTTACATCCTCTGCTGCTCCCTTCGTATTTTCCTTATTCTTTTTCTTTATTAACGTTTCATTTCAGTTATTGGTCTGGAGGTCTTGGCTTGTGCTTCTTCTCTTCTGTTCTTTCTGTTTGCTTTTATTTAGTTTACTCCTTTGCTCCTTCGTATTTTTCTTAATATTTTCTTTATTCACGTTTCATTTCAGTTATTATTTTTTTTACCAAGGAATCTGTCAGGTTGGTCCTCGGATCTCTTTTCTCTCCTTACTGTTTGCTTTTATTGTTTACTTCCTTTGCTGCCCCCTTTGTACTTTTCTTATTTTTTTATTAATGTTTCATTTTTGTTATTATTATTATTTGTTTTTATCAAGGAATCTACGTCGCTTGCGATTTTTCTCTTTTCTGCCCTTTTAACTTTCATTTGAATTTCCTCTTTTTGTGATCCATATTTTTTCTTTCTTTCTTTTATTGGCGTCGGCCCTCTGCTCTTTGGAGGTCTTGGCTTATGCTTTTTCTATTTTTGTCTTTTTTCTGGTCCCTTCATATTTTTCTTCTTTTCTTTACCAAGGAATCTGCGTCGGGTGGGTCCTCTGCTCGCTGGAGGCTTGGCTTGTAGTTTCTCTTTTTCGGTTTGTTTTCATTAAATTACCTCCTTTGCTGCTCCCTCCATATTATTATTATTATTTTAATTATCTATTTTCTTTTACTGAGTAACCTACGTCGTGTGGGTCCTCTTTGTTCCTCTTTCCTCTTATTCTTTCCTTTGATTTTCTCCTTTCTCCCTTTTCGCTTCTTTATTCTTCTCTTCTTCATTTCATTTTTATTTGCTTTGCGATCTGTTTTTTAGGCCAAGGTACCGACGTTTTGTGTGTTATTTTTTGCTTCGTAAGCACCACTTCATTTGCTGGTTGGACTAACATTTTTTTTTCTTCAAATTTCCCTTTTCTCTTTTCCTCTTCCTCCTTTCCCTTCAGAAGAGGGAGGGGGAGGGGGAGGGGGAGCGAGGAAGGGAGACAGGGAGAGAGGGAGGGAGAGAGAGGAAAAGAGAGAGAAAGAGAGGAAGAGAGAGAGAGAGAGAGGAAGACTTTTTGACTTTGACACGTTTATTGAGACACAAGTAAAATTACATCTCAAAAGTATGAGGAAACTTAGGTTATCCTCACCCTTACTTAATAAGTGTCCCTGTGCGGGCTCACAATTCATATACAAAGCTTAGGTATAATAATATTTAAAAATAAATACAACACTTAAATCATAAAGAATTACAAGCATTACAAGAATTCAGAGTCATTGGCTTACATATCGGTAAGGTGATATAACACTCCCACCCTCATCCAGATAAGTCCCCTCCTGGCTTACATAATCAAATACAGCGCACAAAAATAGGCGCGCGCAATATATGATTATAATCCCGGAGAAGAGATGAGTCAATTGATGAGTGGAATGATTGTATTTCAGGAGAATGATGCCTAACATACGCCATTCATCAACAGTAAAGTAGGAGACATTATAGTTTCAGCAGGAGTAACAGCCTACATACCTATGCATATTTGCGAGATATGTTTATGATATTGGTGCAAACTGCCTGTACCTCTTCAAAATCTCGAATACCTGACCGTTCCTAATCATCCATACAGCCTGTTCAGGTAAACTTGTTATCTCTGCATTTCTATGTGTCTGAAGCATAGAACACCGTAATATATAATGCATCAATGTATGTGATCTAGGTAAACTACACACCCTGCATTCTTTTTCTTTCTCGCTTGCTGGAACGCCTAACTCCCAGTAGTATTTATATCCAAGCCTGATCCTCATGTAAACACTGTCTTTCCATTTGCTCTTGCCCTTCCCACAGAGAGGAAGAGAGAGAAAGTGAGAGAGAGAGAGAGAGAGAGAGAGAGAGAGAGAGAGAGAGAGAGAGAGGGAGGGAGGGAGGGAGGGAGGGAGGGAGAGAGAGAGAGAGAGAGAGAGGGAGGGAGGGAGAGAGAGAAAGGGAGAGAGGGGGGGGAGAATGCGTGATAGAGAAAATCCCAAGGAGAGAGAGAATGCGAGGTCGAGTGAATGCGCTATAAAGAGAATGTGAGATAGAGAGAATGCAAGACAGAGAGAATACATGATAGAGAGAATGCGAGAGAAAGACCGACAGACAGACAGAGAAACATTTCACCACAATGTCTCCTTTCCACAACCCTACCATTGTACTGCCCGGACCCCCCCCCCCCCCTTTCCCTCTCGTCTTGTTCCCACCACATTCCTCCTCTAACCCTCCCCCCCCCTCTCTCTCCTTGCCCAGGGCGCGAACCTCCCGCAGGCGACTCCAGCGGGTGCGGAGGCGACGGCAGCAGCACCGGCGAAGGAACCACCACCGACGAGGGCCTGGGCGAGTCCGTGGCCGAGCCGGAAGTTCCCGAGAGCGAGAAGAAGGGCGAGGAGGAGGAGGAGGACGACGTCCTGAATCCTCCGCCAGGGTCGAGCGGCCACCCGAAGAAGCCGATGGTGCTCAAGCTGCACCTCCTCCTGACGGGGAAGCAGGTGAGGGGGGTGGGGGTTGATTTCGCGTTTTGGATTTTTTACCTCAGTCGGACGATTTTTAGAGTCTATTGTTATCGTCCATAATGTTGGTGTTCTTGTTCGTTAGGAGAACATCTCGTCCTTATAATTTTCGTCAATGTGTTTATTTTCATCAGTGTATATTTTCATCAATGTTTATTTTCATGTGCGTTTATTTTGTTTATTTTCATCAATGTTAATTTTCATCAATGTGTTTTTATTTTTTACCAATGTGTTTATAGGTAAAATAACCCTCGTAAAACCCTCTACATTCGAAAACACAGAAACCCAACCAAACACTACATCAGCTAACCACAACACGAGCATCACACATTCCCTTCCTCTCCAAGGTGATCTTCAAACCCAGCTTCTCGGAGGTGAAGACGTCGCTGCTCTCCCTCTACGACAAGATGATCGAGCTGAGCCTGTCGGTGCCGCGGCTGGAGACCAAGCTCTTCGCCGAGTGGGAGGGCCGACAGGGGAACATCACGGTAAGAGCGGAGGGAGAGGGGTTTGGAGGGGAGGGGGAGCGGAGGGGGAGTGAGAGGGAGAGAGGGAGGAGGGAGAGGGGGAAGAGGAGGGGAGGGAGGGAGGGGGGGAGGAGAGGGAGGAAGTGGAGGGGGAGAGGGAGAGGGGGAAGGGAGGGGAGAGGAGAGGGGGAGGAGAGGAGGAGGAGGTGTTTGGAGGGGGAGGGGGAGGAGAGTAAGGGAGAGAGGGTTGGTGTTCCTCAGCGACTCTCTCACTCTCCGATTCCAGCTCTTTGGTTGTAAGTCGTATGTGGTTCACGTGATATATGGTAATTATCATCCAAATTATTTAATGCACATGGGAGTATTAGCAGCAACATGAAGCCCCACTGTTTTATGTATTGGAGCAGGGGTACCTAATCTTCTTATGAGTCTAGACCCTGTTGGTGCCCTATGTGGTCCATGGCCCTCCGTTTGGACTGTTGAAATCATCACCATTCTTAAATTTAATCATTAGCTGTTCTGCTTGTTTCGCTCAAGAATTCTAGAGTGTCACTCAAGTCTTAAAATTTGGAATATGGAATTGCTGTGTTAGTTAATACTCAAACATTCTAGCATGATTAGCATAAAAAATAGAAATACCCAGAGATCAGTCCCATACCCCCAAGGGAATATAGATACCCGGCTAGAACCTTGTATTAGAGACTAGGCAACTCTTCTAATCTACATTGTTTCATGCATCGCGGCATTTCACTTCTCACTTCACAACCCTAAACTCCAAAATCCTGTATGCACCATGATAGTATTATGAAACCTTTTAGTATGCAAGAACTATGAATGACATTAAAAAAAAAATCGAGTTTACATCACTCAAAGTAATCTCGTAACTTAATATTCATATTTTTTTGCATCCATTTTTTTTTATCCTTGCAAAAAACACCGCATTACAACCATCCTAATATCCTTCTTCGTATTACCTGTTTCCTCCTAGCCGGTGGTGGAGGAGTTCGTGGTGGACGGCCTCCGCAAGCAGGTCCTGAAGGAGATCTCGGACTCGAACGTGGCGCCGACCCACCACTCCACGCACTACCAGAAGTACCACGCCCTCATCAGCGGCGAGGTAAGTCTCTTTTTCATTTCTTTTTCTTGTTCTTTGTCTTTACTCCTTGTCTTTCTGTTCGTAGTTTTATCTATTTCGGTTGGGGTGCTTAGGTTTAGAAGGGAATGTGGTTATATGTTGTGTAAAGGAAAATTACATGTGAATGACTGAACAACTACCGTATTGATATGAGGGTTTCGAAAAAAAAATGTTATTTTTTCCGCAGTATTTGTATTTGTATAATACAGTATGTAGTATAATATGACGTCTTTAATTTTGATTGCTGATGCTATTTCTAGTAGCAGTGATACATACATAAAATCTCAATAAATAATCCTGTGACTTGACTTCTAGACAAACTTTGTGTACATAAAGTATTTTCTTTAAATCTCAAAGTATCATATAGGTATACACTTCATACAGGTATCCTTTAAGTTCCCTCGCAAAACTCATTTACCCATTTTCTACGACCCCCCTCCTTCCCTCTCCTCTCCTCCTCCTCCCCCTCTCCTCCTCCTCCTCTCCTCTCCTCCTCCTCCCTCCTCCCCCTCCCTTCCTCCTCTCCTCCCTCATCCTCCTCCTCTCCTCTCCTTTCCTCCTCCTTCTCCTCCCTCCCTCTTCCTCCTCCTCCCCTCTCCTCCTCCTCCTCCCCTCCTCGCTCTCTCTCTCCTCCTCCTCTCCTCGCTCCTCCTCCCCTCTTCTCCTCCCTCTCTCCTCCCCCTCCTCTCCCTCTCCTCCTCCTCTCCTCTCCTCTCCTCCTCCCCTCCCTCCTCCTCCTCCTCCCCTCCTCCTCCTCCCCCCTCTCCTCCTCCTCCTCCTCCTCCTCCCCCTCTCCTCCTCCTCTCCCCTCTCCTCCTCTTCCTCCCCTCCTCCTCTCTCCTCCCATCTCCTTCCTCTCCTCTCCTCCCTCTCCTCCTCTCCTCCTCCTCCTCCTCCCCTCTCCTCCCCTCCCCTCCTTCCTCGCCCTCATCCTCCTCCTCCTCCTCCCCCTCTCCTCCTCCTCCTCACTCCTCTCCTCCTTTCCTCCTCCTCCTTCTTCTCGCTTTCCTCCTTCTCCTCCCCCTCTCCTCCTCCTCTCCTCCCCGCCTCTCCTCCTCCTCCCCTCTCTCCTCCTCTCCCCCCTCCTCCCTCATCCTCCCCCTCCTCCTCCTCCTCCTCCCCCTCTCCTCTCCTCTTCCTCCCTCCTCCTCCTCCTCCTCTCCTCCCTCCCTCCTCCTCCTCCCCCCTCTCCTCGTCCTCCTCCCCCTCCTCCTCCCTCCCTCCTCCTCCTCCTCCCTCTCCTCCTCCTCCCTCCAGGTCCTCCTTCTCCTCCCCCTCTCCTCCTCCTCCTCCTCCTCCTCTCCTCCTCCTCCTCCCCTCTCTCTCCCTCCCCCCTCCTCTCTCCTGCCTCCCCCTCCCCTCCTCCACCTCTCCTCCTCCTCCTCCCCTCTCTCGTCCTCCTCCCCCTCTCCCTCCTCCCCTCCCCTCTCCTCCTCCTCTCCCCCTCTCCTCCTCCTCCTCCTCTCTCTTCCCCCTCCCTCCCCCTCTTCTCTCCTCCTCTCCTCCTCCTCCTCCTCCTCCCCCCCCAGGCCGAGGAGGAGGTGCAGGAGTTCATGTCGGGCGACCATCCCTTCGAGGCCTACGTGCAGAAGCTGACGGAGTTCTCTCTCCTCAGGGCAGATATTCTCAACTCGTCACAACAGGTGAGTGTGTCTTTATTCTTTTTGTTTCGTTTTCTGGTCTTTCTTGATATAGTGGTGGATTGATTAGGCGGATAGATAGATGGGTGTGTATGTTATGTTTATGGGACGACCCCTTCAAAAAATGAATATGTGATGATTACGGTTATTATGATTATTCACCAATATCATATCTACGAAATGGCCGCCTTACCCTCAAAAAGGAATGTTGATGATTACTTTTATCACTGTTTACTAACATTATATCTACAAAAGACCCCCACCCCCCAAAAAAAATCAATCAAAAATAATATATATGTGTAAATGCATAAGTATATATATATGTATTTCATAATTACAAGCATTATTATTTACCAGTCCCCCAAATTCTATTTTTACATTAACGCCTTCTCCCTCTCTCTCCTGTCTCCTGAAGGTGGTGGAGCTCGGGCCCTACGAAGTGCACTGCGAGGCCCTGGTGGCGGCGCTGGTGTCTCGCGTGACTAACCTGCGACGGGAGATGCTCCTGCACCTTCACAGGCAGTACTGCGCTACAGCCGAGACGTGAGTTCTTGGCTTGGGTTGCTCGGTTGGAGAGAGTGGGTCGTGTGTAAGGGTGTGCTGGGTGTTTGTGTGTGATTCTGAGCTGTGTGTACTTGTGTGTGTGTGATTTCTGTGTAATGCTGTGTTGTGTATTTGAGTGTAATGGTGTACTGTGCATTTTGTGTAGTGCTGTGGTGCGTATTTAGTGTAATGTTGTACTGTGTATTTCTGCGTAATGCTGTTTTGTGTATTTCTGTGTAATGCTGTGTTGTGCATTTATGTGTAATGCTGTACTGTGTATTTCTGTACAATGCTTTTTGTGTATTTATGTGTAATGCTGTCCTGTGTGTTTCTGTCTTTTGTGTATTTGTAATGCTGTAATTTCTCTGTAATGCTGTGTTCAGTATCCTTATCTTTGCGTGTATACTAGTCACTGTAACTTCCCTATTACATTCACAAAAAATCCCAACATCCACCGCCCATCAGACTGTGCGCCGAGCTGAAGGAGATCACGGAGCGCGCCCTCAGCACCCCGGGCGACACACTCGAACTCATGGCACACAAGAGCTACATGGAGAACGTCATGGAGAACCAGCTGAACACACTCGAAACCCGCGTCTGGCGCCTCCACACCCAGCTGCAGGTGAGGCGGGGCGGAAGCGAACACGTACAGCTACACAGAAAACTATCGTTAGGAGGGGTGTCGAAACATGCAATAACGAACAGGGCCTCGTGTTCCGGAAGGGTTGGTATTCCGGATTTCAAAATTGTCTCGTTTTGATTCGTGTCTCGAACAGTCGTTTCGGAATTCGTCTAGATTCACTATGAGGTGATGATTTTACTCTCGTAAGGGCTGGAATGTGCCTTGCAATATTCAGATAAGCCACACATACCCATGAGTAGTTGGAAAATCAGGGATACCAACAGTTTCGTAGCGTTAACAACTATATTTCAAAAAGTATCGTTGTTTGTGTCAGAATGTTTAACATGATTTTCTAACGATAATTTTCTGTGTAGCTGTTCATGTTACACGGACAGGGGGAAAATACATACCAGAACAGACAAGTGTACACGCATATACACACGGGTATGAATACTTATGGATAGTCATCTTCCTACAATTGATTATTAATTAGATTTAAATTAACTAATTATCTCCCGTCATTGATATATTAAGCATGTTTCCAAAACCCTTAGGTATAATAACCTCCCCAGTTACACCGAAGTCAATCATTAATCATTACTTCCACTATCTAAAATGTATAAAGGATGTATATTTTCCTTGCAGTAGATTTGAAATTTGATGCGTTTCGATTAAATCTTTATCGGAAGTATAGTTACTCTCAACCAGTAATGGCTGACTTATTCTCTTTCCCTTCCTCTTCCTTCTGCCATTTCTTTCTTCCCCTTCCCCTGCCCCATCCTCCCCGACCCTTCTCTTTCCCCTCATCCGTCCATTCCCTTGCCCCTTTCCCTTCCTCCTGCTTCTTGTTTTAACCCCTCACTTCCGCCTCTTCCTTTATCTTTTCCCCCTCACCCGCCCTTCCTCTTCCCATTCCTCTAACCTTTCTTTCCCTCCCATCCCTTCCCCTCCCCCATCCTCCTACCCGTATCTTCCCCTCCCTCTTTTCCGCCTTTCCCTTTCTCACTCAACCCCCCTTACTTTCCCCCCTACCCCTCCACCCCTTCCTTTTATCTTACCCTCTTCCCCTTTTTCCCCTTCCCCTTTCCCCTTTCCCCTCCCCCTCTCCCCTTTTCCCCTTCCCCTCTTCCCCTTTCCCTTCCCACCTCTTCCCTTTTCCCTTTCCCCTTTCCCCTTCCCCTCTTCCCTTTTCCCCTTCCCCATCCTTCCCTTCCCCCCCCTTTTCCCCTCTTCCCTTTTCCCCTTCCCCCTCTTCCCTTTTCCTTTCCCCCTTTCCTTCCCCCTCCCTTTTCCCTTCCCCCTCTTCCTTTCCCTTCCCTCCCCTCTTTCCCTTTTACCTTTCCCCCTCTTCCCTTTCTCTTTCCCCTTCCCCTCAGTTTCCTGGCCGAGAACATGTCCCTGAGTTCGGAGGAATGTAGCGACGCGGTGCAGCCCCTGGCGTGGTTCATCCGCCTCCCGGAGGTGTTCCGTCTGCACCTCAACATCATCACGGAGAAGAGGGCGGAGTACGAGTCCAACCTCAGGGTGAGTGGCTCTTGGGGCCTTGAGAGCGGGGTTTGGGGTCCGGGGAGGGGGGGTTGGAGGGGTATATATGGGGGGGGGGTTGTCAGTTACAAGGGTAAGAGTGGGGGGGGGGGTGTGTGTGTGTGGTTGTGTGTGTGTTGTGTGTGTTGTGTGTGTGTGCGTATGCACGTGTGTGTGTCTTTGTGCGTATGAACGTGTGTGTGTGCGTGTGCACGTGAGTGTGTGTGTGTGTGTGTGTGTGTGTGTGTGTGTGTGTGTGTGTGTGTGTGTGTGTGTGTGTGTGTGTGTGTGTGTGTGTGTGTGTGCGTGTGTGCGTGTGTGTGTGTACGTGTGTTTGTGTGTGTATGTGCACGTGTGTGTATGTTTCAGCGTCAATTTATCAGGATCTCACAATCAGATATCCTATAGACCAGGGGTTCCCAATCTGGGGGCCACAGGGTACTTTCTAGGTGGCTATGGAGCAATATAAAATTTATAACTTCGAATTTTATCCCACTTATAGTACCCACATATAATTATCTCTCACATATCAATTAATTGGTATCTTTCCGTACGTGTTCTTGTCCCATAGCGTTTGGCACCATTACAGTATTCATAAGAAGCAATAACTGAATCAGAAAAGATAAAATACCCTGAGATGGAGATTATTACTTATTGGTCGAGGGCCACAGAAGGAAAAAGATTGGAAACCACTGCTATAGACGATACATTCCGTGATTTAACCTTCATCAGAGTTCATTCGAAAATTTCCCTTGAAAACAGCATCATACAACACAAAAAAATCGTCTTCCCTGGTGATTATGGAAAGATCTCAGTATCTTATTGGCTTCACAAAGTTTCCATTTTCCTGTTCTGTCAAAGCAAAATCAAACCGCCGTTGAAATAGGAATTCGAAATATCTGGACTTCTAACGGTTTTATGTAGGCCCATGAGAACAAAACTGTTATAATTCATGTTTTCGAAGTGGGAATGCGATTTTTTGTTCTCTTTGTGAGGTGTATGTTTTCAGGAACTTCACTAACAGTTAAACCTTTTATTCTCTTTATAACCTTTTGTTCTCTTCTCACCTCTATGTGACTTGTTTTCTTTATTTCTTTTGGTGTGATATTCCTTTATAGTACCAAAGTCGTCTCGTGTTGTTCCTATGGTTATCACAAAAAATGCCATCTCTTTTCATTTTACGTTTAATAATTTTACTGTTCTGGCACAAAATGTTAGTAATCTCACTTCATTTACCTCAATAGTATCTTAGTATCTTATAGAACAGATTATTTCTTTCATGTGTAAGTTCGTAGATAAAGCATAGACTGGTAAATCAGATTATTTTTTCGCCCTAAAGAAAGCATTATTGCCAAGTCAATGTTTTTTTCCGCTGACTTGCACTCACATTGGATGAAACAAAAACAATAAATTACACGTATATATTCACATCTAAAAAAGTGAAAGTAGGTCTATTCACTATGTGTCTGAGTAACGTATGCATTTATACACACACGCATGGACTCCTTCCCATGCTCTCTGTCCCTCCACTTTTCTGTTTATTTACCTATTCATTCTTTTTCCCTTTTTCCCAAAACCATTTTCTCTCTTTCGGAACCCCCTTTTTTTAAACCTTTCAGAACACCTTCTTTTAACCCCCCCCCCCTACTCTCTTCTCTCTCTCTCTCGCTCTAGGAACGCCGCGAGAAGTTCCAGGACGAGCTAGCCGAATACGCCGAGCAGCTGGAGGAATTCCAAAACTTCGGCGACCACGGCGAGATCCACGAGTACCTTCGGCGGGCTAAGTCCCTGCACACGAGGCTCGACCACGCGGCCAACTACACCGACCAGATCAACAAGGAAGAGGAGGCTCTGTCTTGGAACACCACGCATTACCCGCTTAGGAAACAGGTGAGGGAAGAATAAAAGGGAGGAGAATAGGAAAAGGGAAGGATAGATAGATAGGTAGATAGATGACTGGGAAATTTTCAAAAGATGAATAGCGTCCGAGGATAACTACCAAACAGGTTCACAGGTAGAGACGACTTAATTAACCTGATTAGGAAGCAGGTAAAGAAGGGAAAGGGAAAAGGACAGAAAGACATGAGAAAGAGGGAAATAGGTGAAAAATAGAGCAAAAATAAAAAATCGTTGGTGTTCAGTGTCCATTTCAAGGCCTATATAGGGTTTGATGGGGGAAGCTCCTCCATTGAATACCAAGAAGCAGGTAAGGGACGAGGACTTTCGGTCCATAAAAGCGGAAGGGTAAGAGGCAAGGGCAAAATGGTTGAAATAGAAGTAGATATACAATTTGATTTGCATGAGTCAGCCACAGAGGATGGCAAGCATTACACATATTTAGATTCCCCAATCCCTTTCTCGTTGTCGTGGGGACCTTAGGAGACGGAGACTGAGGCCCAAGGTAGCGGTTCACCCCTACTGTGGACCTTACATGGACTTTTCTTCTTCCCCTTTCCTTTTCCTACTCTTCTCCATTTCCCTTTTCTGTCTACTTCCTAAGGTGTAAGAACCGTGTTGAAAGGATGAAAAGCTGGCTTTGTGTCTTCCCTCTTTACCCTTTTCACTACCATGCTAACCTACAGCGCTCTACAGCCTTTGACATTAACGATTTGTCCTAATTGTTAATTCAGTCTTACCCTTACGCCACAATATTTTATCATTATTTGTTTTGACCATTAAACATTCTAGGAATCCACAATCTTCACCTTATGGTTCAACAAAACTTTCTTTTGCGGGGGCATCTTCCCCAAGCCTCACCCTATGGTTTATATACACAACTAATGACTTTATATGTTGACGTGACAGAAAATGTTCAATAAATAGAAATGCCATATTTGGAAATGGGTATGTTCTCGATAGCCAGAAAGGAGTAACATATTCTGACAGTTACAATTGTAATGATAATCACTAGCTCGGGAAACAATCAAGGGACAGTAAAAATGAAGTAGCAACAGGTTTGTCCGTGATTTTGAAGATTGGGTTGAAGAATAGTGATAGCAATGACCCTATTGCTAATATTACTATTAACCAGCCACTTCAACCAACTTTATACCCCATATAATAGTGAAAATGATAACATTTTGGACAATAATAATAGTAAAAGATGTAAAGATTAACCTACTCAACAAAGCACTCATAAAGCCTGGCAAGCATTAAAACAGTAATAATCCCAAACTGAACTGGATACAGTGCATGTAACCAGTATTAATGGGTTAATCGCAATGACCAGATCACTTAATGTTTGAAATTGGGAGTGCAAAGAAATAGGTGAGGTTGTAACTTCGACTTCCATACCATGGTGGGCGTGGGATTCTAGTAAACACATTCATGGATACTGATAAACAGGGAAGGGGTGGAGGGTGGACTTTAGGGATTTCAAGTGTGTGGAAGGTGGGGGAGGGTTAGAGCAGGTAGAGAACATGTAAGGTATTTCAGAATATCATATACTACTTTTGACATTATGATCATTATCACCATCGTAAAAATCAACACCATTAGCATCACTTTCCTCATCAGTAAAACCTTGATCATCATCCCTGCCCTTATCTTCTCCAGAAACGGTCACCACAAATCCATCATACACCATCATTACCATCAAAACCACCACCACCATCACCACCACAACCCCATCATTCCAAACCATCAAATCATCACCCCACTAACCCCCCCCCTTCCCTTGTCCCTCTCCCTCCCAGGTATCCGACCGTCTAGCGCCCTTCCTGAAGCTGTACGAGGTGGGCGTGGAGTGGTCAGACCGCCTCGAGGAATGGCTCCACTCGCCCGTAGGAACTCACGATCCTGACGTCATCGCGCAGGAGGTCGCGGCCACCTGGCGGACGGTCTACAAACTAGAGAAGGGTTTCGGAGATATTCCCGCTGCAAAGGATCTCGTGCTGGCGGTAGGTTTTTATTATTATTATTATTTTATTATTATTATTATTATTTCATTATTATTATTATTATTATTACTATTATTTTTATTTTATTATTGTTATTATTATTATTATCATTATTATTAATATTTTATTATTATTATTATTATTATTTATTTTTTTTTTTTTTTTTTTTTATGTTATTATTACTTTACGTATTATTTCGTTACTGACTTTTTTTATTTCTGTGAAGATTTTGTAATTATTTTTGGTAGTTAAAGATATAGATTTACTTTTATCTGTATGTCGTATTTTGCATATTTTGATTGCCTATTTCACTGAAAAAATAAAATTGAATGCACTAGATTCACAAAACCAAAATTCAGGTAAAGATTCATCAGCGAAACGTATGGAAAACAAACATATAAATATAAAAACTTTTTCTCAAATTTCTGTAACAGTCCCTCTTTTTGCTAGTCTATCCCTCTGCCTATCTGTATATCTATCTCTATCTGATCTTTAGTTCCCTTCCTCTCTTCCCTTCTCTTTCTCCCTCTCACACTCTGTCTCTCTTTTTTCCACCTTTCTACCTTACTGTCTTTTCTTCTTCTCCTCCTTATTTCACCTTCCCCCTTCTCCTTATTTCCCTCCTTCTCACCCATTCATCCCCCTTCTCCACCTCCCTTTCACCTCCTTTTTCCATCGTCTCCCTCAACCGCTTTCACACCCACTTGCCCTCCTCCCTCCCTCCATCACTCACTCCTTTTCCTTCCCCTTCGCCCTACTCTCCTCCTTCCTCGCTTCCTCCCTCTCTCCACTACCCTCCTGCTCCCTCCTCCCTGCCTCCCTTACCCACTCACGCTTCCTTTCTCTCCTTCGCTTCCTTTTCTCCATCACTCCATTCCCTTCCCTTTCCCTCCTTCTTCTCACCACTCCCCTCTCCCTCATTCCTCTCCTCTCCCCTCCTCCCTCCCTCCTTCCCTCCTCCCTCCTCCCTGACCCTTCCTCCTCCCTCCTCTCACTTACCCTTCTCCTCCCTCCTTCCCCTTCTTTCACCTCTCTCTCCTCCTCCTTCCTCCTTCCCTCCCTCCCTCCTCCTTCACCTACTCTCCCTCCTTCACCCTACTTACCCTCTCCCCCCATCACCCTACTCACTCACCTCCTCCTCCCTCCTCCTTCCCTCCCTCCCTGCTCACCTCCCTCTCTTCCCCTGCAGGTCCGCCAGAAGATCGAGGGCTTCCGCGAGAACCTCCCGCTGGTGCAGACGCTCGGAAACCCCGGCCTCAAGGAACGCCCACTGGGAGAAGATCTCGGAGGTCGTCGGGTATCCTTTGAGGTGAGATGGGGTTGGGGGTTGGGGTAGGTAGAGGAGTGGAGGGTATAGTGGTCGGTAGGTGGAGGGGTTGGCGGGGGGTGGAGGGGGGATAGATGGAGGGGTGGAGGGTGGTAATTAGGGTGGAGGGGAATGGATGGAGGGGGAGGGTAAGGTGGAGGGGTGGGGGGATGAGGTGAGATGGTTTCGGGGATTGGGGTGGATGGAGGGGACTGTAGGGAATTGGTAGGTGGTGGGAATTGGGTGGATTGTTAGGGGGGATAAAGGGGAAGAGTCACGTGATTTTGGTTAGTGTTTTGGAATTGCACAGGAAGTTGGGGTGGGAGGGTGCAGGAGGGAAGGTTGACGTGGGGAAGGAGGAGTGGAGAGCGAAGTTGTAGGGGGTGGGAGGGGTGGGGGAAGGGAAGGGTGATGGATGGGGGAAGGGAGAGGGTTATGTGGGGGGGAGGGATGTAAGGAGATGGACAGGGGAGGGGGGCGGGTTATGGTGGTGAAGGGGTGGATGGGGATGTTGGAGATGGGGGGGGAGATGGGGTTCTTTTCGAGAGAAGAATTTCTAGAATTTACTAAGAATTTGTCACAGATCTGTTTTAGAATTTGTCTAGAGTTTGTCTAGATTTCCTTAGAATTTCTCTAGAAATTGCTAGAATCTATTTAGAGTTTTGTCAGCTTTCTAGAATCTGCTTAGAATTTGTCTAGAAATTATTAGAATATGTCTAGAATTTGTCAAGAATTTGTTAGAATCTGTTTGGAATTTGTAGAAAGTCTAGAATTTGTTAGAATATTTTATCAGAATTTGCAGAATATCTCGGAAACAATGGATAATAGATTGGAACTAAGATGGAAGAAAGAAATGGGATAGAGAATAGAGAAGAGGCTAGCGCAGAGTTGGGAGCGGGAGATGGAGAGATAAGAAGAGGGAGAGAAAAACGGGAAATAAGGAAGTTCATTAAAAAGTATGAGATAAGAGGTGATTTTTTGTTTATGTTGCGTATTGTCTCTCTTTTTTTTTTGTGTATTAGAGAGAATTAAGATTATAGAAAGGGAAAAGGAAGATATTGTGTATTTATAAGTATACATGTGGGCGCGAGTGCATGCTATATTGATATTTATACATCTATTTCATATTTTCTATACGTGCATACAATTTATATCTTCAACAACATAGAAAATGAACCATTGTAGAAAAGGTGTCAATGAGAATGAATATATTCACAATACAAGAGATGTATTTAACCGGTTCCGAATAATCTTCGTTAGAATACATGCATTTATGATATATTCGAAACCGGTCAAATACATCTCTTGCATTGTGAAGATATTCATACCTTTCTTTACATTTGTCAACATGAATGCGGTTTAAAATAAACTATCCCTCTCAGTTCTCTCTGTTACGATGCAAATTCTAATAAAATATTCTAACAAAATCTAGACTTTCTACAAATTCCAAACAGATTCTAGCAAATTCTAACAAATTCTTGACAAATTCTAAGCATATTCATTTAAATCACTTCCCATTTCTCTCCATTACTCACTTACCATTCAGTTTAAGCCATTTCCCAATTTTCTCTATTACCATTTAATTCAAAGCATTTCTCGATTCTCTCTATGACCATCAACACCATTTCATTTAATTAAATCATTACTCATTATTTCTGTTGTTTCTTTTACCATTCATTGCAAAACGTTTCTCTCAATTTCTTTCTCTCTCGCTCGTACCACGAACCCCATTTACTATTCATGTCAGTCCATTGTCATATATTACTGTACCTGACATTTACCATTTAAGTAAGACAATTTCCAACTTTTCTTTCTATTACCATTTATCATCTAATTTAAACCATTTTTCAGTCTTCTCTATTACTCGTACCTCTAACACTATTCCATGTAGTTTATACGCATTTCTCGATTCTCTCTCTTACCATCAACACCATTTGACATTGAGTTAAAACCAATTTCTCTCTTACCATCAACACCATTAACCATTTCATTCAAACCATTTCTTTTTACTCTCTACCAACGCCTCTTCTTCCCTCCTGCCTCTCCTCTCCCCCCTCCCCTCCCTTCCCTCTCCTCTCCCTCCCTCTCTTCACCAACGCCACTGACCCCACCCCTCTCCTTCCTCCCTCCCCCTTTCTCTCCTCCCTTTCCCTCTCCTCCTCCTCCCGTCTCTTCCCTCACTCCTCCCCCCTATCTCCACTAACACCATGACCCCCTCCCTTCCCCCGTCCCTTTCCTCTCCCCCTCTCCCCTCTCTCCCCTTCCTCTCCTCCCTCCCTCTCTTTCCCCTTCCTCTCTTCCCCTCCCTCCCTCCTCCGCCAACGCTACTGACCCCCCTCCCCTTTCCCTTCTCCCACCAACACCACTGACCCTTCCTCTCCTCCTCCCTCCCTCCCTTCCCCCCCTCTCTCCACCAACACCACTGTCCCCCCCCTCCTCTCTCCCTCCCTCCCTTCCCCCTCTCTCCACCAACACCACTGACCCTTCCCTCTCCTCCTCCCTCCCTCCCTTCCCACCCTCTCTCCCAACACCACTGTCCCCCACCCTCCCTCTTTCCCTCCCTCCCTTCCTCCCTCTCTCCACCAACACCACTGACCCCACCCCTCTCCACCCCCAGGGCCGACGCGACCACGACCCTCCAGCTCCTCATCGACAGCAACTCGAGGACTACCTCTCCAAGTTCGAGTCTGTGTCGGAGGCGGCGTCCAAGGAGCACGTCTTCGAGAGGAATCTGGAGAAGATGAAGGTGAGGGGAGGGGGAGGAAGAGGGAAGGAAGAGAGGGTGATGGGGAGAGGGAGGGAGAGGGAGAGGGAGGGGGAGGGGGGTGAGAAGGCGGGAGGGAGAGAGAGAGAGAAGGAGGAGGGAGGAGAGGAGAGAGGGGGAGGGAGAGGAGAGAGAGAGGGAGGGGAGGAGAGAGAGAGGGGGAGGGAGAGAGAGGGCAAGAGGTGAACGAAGAGATAAAGGGAGAGAGAAAGAGAGAGGGAGCGAAGAAAAAAGGGATAAAAAGAGGGATAGAGGGAGAGAAGATAAAAAAGAGTAACACGTCCATCGGAGAAACAAAATACGAATTCCCCGAATGACGTCATCGCAAATAAAAGAAATATATCAAACGCATCCATATGTAATCAAGGGCATTAAGACCTATCCATAAGCATCGAAATATATTTACAACACGTTTTCTTGCGATCTTACAGACAAACTCCTTACCCTCCCCCTCCCCTTCAGAGCTGGTCTTTTGCACACCGCGAGAAAAAAAACACTTGAAAGATGTATTCCGTTGTATTCAAATTTATCCAGGCGCACCTAGACGTATTTAGAATAATTTATTTTGAATAATTTATCTAGAATCATCTATTTAAACTCTGGAGACATGTAAAATGATATACTTAGAATCATTAATTTAGACCATATGTTTAGAAATCATGTATTTAGAATCATTTACCTAGAATCATTCATATAGAATCACCTATATGGAATCATTAATCTAAATCATTTATAAAAAACAACATCTATTTAGAATCATTTATATAGAATTCTTTACCTAGAATAATTTATATAGAATCTCTTATCTAGACTCCTTTAAACAGAATCATCGAACAGAACCCTACCCCCCCCCTTCCGTCCGCAGAGCGAGTGGCAGGAGATGGAGCTCGTCCTGCGTCCGCACCGCGAGACGGACACGTGGGTCCTGGCGGCCGTCGAGGACATCCAGTTCCTCCTCGACGACCACATCGTCAAGACGCAGTCCATGAGGTCGTCGCCCTTCATTAAGCCCATCGAGGCGGAGGTGGTGAGTAGGGGAGTGCGGTCGTCGGGGTGGAGATGGATAGATGTGGGTGTATGTGTGGACGCTTCCGTGTGTATATGCTCATACGAATACGCTCATGAACACGCACATGCATACGCATACGCATATACACACATACACAGATACATACCCACACACGCACACGCACATACACACACACACACATACATTATATTTTCATGCCAATGTTCATAATCATCCCATTCTATATAGTCACTCCTCCCCCTCTTTTCTCGCAATTTCTCCCTCTCTTTCTATGTATCCGTAGTCTCTCTGTGCCTGTCTCTGTTTATCTCTCTCTCCAACTTCTTCCCTATCTATTCATCCACCCATTCACCTATCTCTGATCCATCCTTTTCTCTACCTTTTCATTCGCCCATCTATCTATCTCCTCTCTGCATTCTTTTGTCTATCTATTCATCCACCCATCCACCTATTACCGATTTCTTTAACCTTTTCTCTATCTCTTCATCCACCCATCTATCTCTGTCGTTTTATCAGTCTCCCCATCTTTTTCTCTATCTCTTCATCCATCTCTGTCCCCTTATCAATATCTCAGTCCTTTCCCTTGTCTGTTCATTCATCTATCTATCTATTATCGCTCTCTCTAACCTTCTTATCTATTCATCCACCCATACCTTTTGTCTCCGTCCCTCTATCGATCTCTCCATCCTTTTCTCTATCTCTCCATCCACCCATCTATCTCTGTCCATTTATCGATCTCTCCCTCCTTTCCCCTATCTATTCATCCACCCATCCACCTTTATCGATCTCTCCCTCCTTTCCCGTCCATTCATCCACCCTCCACCTATCATCGATCTCTCCATCCTTTCCCTTATCCATTCATACACCATCTATTATTATCGATCTCTCCCTCCTTCCCCCTATCTATTCATCCACCCATCCATCTATCCCCCCCCCTTCCAGGCCGCGTGGGAGACGACCCTGGCGCAACTGCAGGAGGTGGTGGACGAGTGGCTCCGAGTGCAGGCGACGTGGATCTACCTCGAACCTATTTTCGGGTCTCCGGATATCATGGCTCAGATGCCCGAGGAGGGACGCAGGTGAGGGAGGGTGGTGGGTAGGAGGGAGGGTGGAGGGTAGAGGAAGGGTGGAGCTAGGAGGGAGGGAGGGGGGGAAGAGGAGGGAGTGAAAAGGGTGGGATGGTGGTGAGGGAAGAGAAGATGGGGGGGGATGGGGAGTGGGAGAAACGTAGGTGAAGGAGACAGAAGGTGAGGAGGGGAAGGGAAGAAGGGCGGAGGAGAGGGAGAGGGAGACGTAGGTGAGGAGAGTGGAGGGAGGGAGGCAAGTGAAGGATGGAGAAGGGGGGGGGTGACGCGTAGGGATCGAAAATGAGGGAGAGACACAGGTGATGGAGGGCGAAAAGGAGATAGGACAGGAAGAGGAGGTTAAGACATAGGGAGAGTAAATAAAATGAAAGAGAAGTGAAAGAAAAATGCAGCTTCATTCCTAGCCGTAATGATAACGCCCTCCCTCCCCAGGTTAAGTAAAACAAGGAAGTAACAGAAGTAGTGGTTAGCAGAACCAGTAGTAATAAGTAACTGTTTTGTTACCAGCATCATTTAAGATCTTAATATAACCAACGTCAGGATTTCCCTTTTCTTTGCAATTCTCTTATAATACTGTTATTTGAATGTAATTATCCCTATCACAGTATCATCCGTATTTATGTACATTTCTTTGTCTTAAAAACAGTAATATATTTCACGTTATTATCATCACATTCACTTCTTCACCACTAAACCCTCGTACAGCCATAACTGTAGTATCTAAATTCTAACCATTCCCATATTTGTTCAGTTTTTCTCATGGTTATGCATGCACTTATATTGCAATAGTAATAATCCCCTAACGTTTCCTATCATCAACATTTTTTACTTTGTCATCCTACTCAGTGCAGTTCTTTACCACAAATCCTCGTCCTCTCTCTCTCCTTCTTGACACACAAATGGACGAGCCAATTCCAGTCCTCTCTTTCCCCATTTTCCTCCCTTTCTCCTTCTTTCGACCTCTCTTCCCTTCCTCCTGACGTGTCTCCACCTCCTTGCCAGATTCAACACAGTCGACAAGACATGGAAGGACATCATGAAGAGCGTCCGGCAGAACACGCGCGTCCTGTCGGTGCTCGAGGTGGACAAGATCCTCGAGCGCCTCAGGAAGTCCTCGGAGCTCCTGGAGCTGATCCAGCGCGGCCTCAACGAGTACCTGGAGAAGAAGCGCCTCTACTTCCCCAGGTTCTTCTTCCTGTCCAACGAAGAGCTTCTCGAGATCCTGAGCGAGACCAAAGACCCCAGCAGGTAATTGTCTTTTCGTCCAGACTCTAATTTATTTGTTTTTACTACAATTCGTTCTATGTATATCTACTCAGTTATTAGAGCTCCTCAAGATGCAGAGAGAAAATAGAATCCTAAGAGTTATTTATTGTCTATTGTATATTTGATTTATCTATTTACGTATGTTTTGTCTTCATCTGAATAGCCTTCTTTTTTAATCAGCGAACCCACATTTTTCATTCATATTTAGTTCGAAATCAGTTACTCAGCAACAGAGGCAAATGCATTATTCACATTAATTCTCCACACTTCACATTGATTATTCACATTAACTATCCACACAATGAATTATTAAACCATGAACTCCATCCGTATTCACATTCACAACAAATATTCAACAACGAATACATTTCACAGCCAGTTGATAAACCATAGAGTCCCTTTATATTTTCGTTTACAATAAACCCATCCCTTTTCCCCCTCCCTTCAACCCTTTCCCTCTGCCCTCAGAGTGCAGCCTCACCTGAAGAAATGCTTCGAAGGCGTCAACTCCTTGGACTTCGGCGAGGACCTGGAAGTGGTGGCCATCAGGTCAAGTGAGGGCGAGGTCATCGGTCTCACCACCATCATCAGCACAGCCAAGGCGAGAGGGCAGGTCGAGAAGTGGCTGGTGCAGCTGGAGGCTAGCGTCAAGGCCAGCATTAAGAAGGTAAGGGAGAGAGAGAAAAGAGAGAGAAAATGGGAGGAAGGAAAGTGAGGTTAGGAGATGAAAGAGGAGGGATGGAAAAGAATAGGAGGGAGAGAATAAGAGGAAGGAAGGAGGGATTGGGAGATGGAAGAGGAGGGATGGAAAAGAATAGGAGGGAGATAATAGGAGGAAGGATTGGGCGATGAAAGAGAAGGGGTGGAAAAGATTAAGAGGGAGAGAACAGGAGGAAGGAAAAAGAGATCGGAAGAAGGAGGATTGGAGGAAAACGATAAAAGAGAAGAAGGGGGATCGGAGAAAGAGGAGGAGAGGAAAAGTGGGGAAAGAGGTCGAGATGGGAAGATGAAAGGGAAGAGATGAAAAATTAAGAGGGAGAGAATAGGAGGAAGGAAGAAAGGATTGGAAAGAAAGAGAAGGGTGGAAAAGATTAGGAGGGAGAGAACAGGAGGAAGGAAGGAGGGAATGGGAGAAGAAAGAGAATAGGGGAAAAGTTTAGGAGGGACAGAACAAGAGGAAGGAAGGTAGAATTAGGAGATGAAAAAGAAGAGGTGGAAAAGATTAAGAAGGAGGAGGCATTGGAAGAAGAATGGGTAGAAGAGGAAAATGATAGAATGGAGGAAGGAGGGATCGAAAGGAAAAAGAAGAAAATGAAAGAAAAAACAACATTAGGAGGAGAAGGAGAAATGGGAAGAAGGAAAGAAGAGGGGACAAGAGCAAATGAAGAAGGAAAGAGAGTGCGGAGGAAGAAGGAAGAGAGGAGGAAAAGGATAGAAAGAAGGGTCGAAAAAAAAAAAACAGAGAAAAACACGACGAGGGAGGAGGGGGAAGAAATCAGAAGAAGGAGAGGGAAGGTACGAAAAGTGGGAAAGGAAAGTCGAAATAGGCTGAAAAGGGAAGGAGAGAGAGAGGATAGGGACCGAAGGGGGAATGAGAGAGGGGAAGCAGAAGGATAAGGAAAAAGGGGAAAGAGAGATCAAGAAATAGCCCGCCCATCCATCAAGTGCCAAGGAACCAAGAAGAAGACAGGTAAGGAGTATTAGGAAGGAGAAAGAGGTAAAATAGAGATCTAGAAGAGGCTAGCATCAAGAACTTGAGATAAAGAAGGGAAAGCAGGGAGGATAAGGAGACGTAGAGAAGAAGAAAAAAAGAGATGTAGGATTAGAGAATGGGAAGGAAAAGCAGAAAGGAAAAAAAGGGGGCCAGGCCAAGAGGGACTTGAAGAGGGGACTCAGTGTTCAGGAAAGGAAGTAAAAAGAGAGATAGAGATGGAAGGAAAGAGAAAGGGAGTAAAAAGAGAGGAAGAGATGGAAGGAAAGAGAAAGGGAGTAAAAAGAGAGGACGAGATAGAAGGAAAGAGAAAAGAACAAAAAAATAAAGAAAAAAAAAGAAAATAAAGCGAAAAGACGAGGAACTGACCATGAATAAATACAATGACCATTTCTTATTCCTCTCCTACGTGCCAAGGTGGTCAAGTCGTGCATGGAGGCGTACACGACGAAGCCACGAGAGGAGTGGGCGCTGGAGTGGCCAGGCCAGGCGGTCCTCTGCGTCTCACAAACATTCTGGACGACTGAGGTGTCAAAGGGCATGAGGTGAGTTGGTGGGTTAGTTTGTCTGTTATTCTCTACATTTTTTTCTTCCTTGTCTACGTCTTTTTGTTTCTTTTGTTTGCGTGAATTCTTCTGAGATCATCTTAATCGTTATGTTTCTCTTGTTCAGTTAGGTTCTTTTGAAAAAGTTTTTAATTGATTATTGATATATTTTGATAACCTTTATATACACAAAGCGGTCAACTAATTACAGAATGAATATCAGGAGTTCGTAAAAATTTAGATTAATCAAATAATTTAGAATTATACCCTGATTTCAACTTTACGTACGAGAAAAAAAGTCCCTTTCTCCACCTCCTGCTTGATAATTACATTTTATATGGACTTTAAGGTTGAAAATAGATCATTAGAGATAATTATTCTTATCTTTACGCCCCGCCCCTTCCTCACGCCCCTCCTACGGTCTCAGGGAAGGAACGAAACAGATGGAGGAATATTACGAACTGTGTAACAAGCAGATCGAGAAGGTTGTGGGTCTGGTGCGCGGGCAACTCTCCAAGCAGAACAGGACAACTCTCGGTGCGTGTGTTTTTAGTATTATTTTTTTTTCCTTTTTTTACTTTTATTTACCATTTTCTTTGTATTTTCCTTTTTTATCTTTTTTCCTTTTTTTCCTTTTTTTCTTTTTTTTTCTTTTTTTTTTTTTTTCACTCTTTCCGTGTTTTCATCTTTGTTGGTTGGATTGTTTATTTTTTCGATATTTTTTTTTCCCTCTTTTTCTTTTCTTTTTTTTTATTAGTTTTTTTTTCATTTTTTCCTTTTATTAGTTTTCCCCCTTTTTTCCTTTTTGTTAGTTTTTTCTTTTTATTATTTTTTTTCCTTTTTCCGTCATTTTCACTTTTCTTTTTTTTCCTTTTTTTCCTTTTTTGTTTTTGTTGGATTGTATATTTGTTGCGATATTTTGTTATTTCTCGTCTATATGCATGTATATTCTTGGAAAATACATCAAAGCTGAAACATATTTTGGATTAATTAACTAACTGGCATTTTTTTTTCTCCTCTCTCCTCTTTTCTCCTCTTTTCTCCGTTTTCTCTCATTCTCCTCCATCTATTCCCCTCTCTCCTCTTTCTTTTCACCTCTTTCCACTTCTCTCCTCATCCATTCTTCTGCACCCTTTTCCCTTCCCTTCCATCCTCCTCCCCTTCCCACCTATACCCACCCCTCACGCCCCTCCGCCCACCCCAACTTCATGCCCTCGTACCCTCTTCCCCACACCTGTGCCCCAACCTCACGCCCTTATACCCGCTACACCCCCACTACAACTCCACGCACGCCCACCCCACACCCGTACCACAATCTTACGCCCCAAACCCCAACCCCACGTACGCCCTCCCTACCTTCGCACCCCTACCCCACCCCAACCCCACGCCCCCATACCTCAACCCCCACAGGCGCCCTCGTGGTCCTGGACGTCCACGCCCGTGACGTCATGAAAGAGGAGCTCATTAAGAAGAAAGTCACGGATCTCACTGACTTCACCTGGTTGTCTCAGCTCAGGTACTACTGGCAGGTAAGTCGAGTGGGAGAGGGGGAGGGGGAGGGGGAGGGGTCGGAGGGGATTGGTTGTGAGCAGGAAGAGGTTGGAGGGGGAGGGGGTGGTGAGGGTGTGGGTGGGGGGTTGAGCAGGAAGAGGGAGAGGGAGGGAGGAGGGCCTAAAGGAAAAGGAAGAGAAGGAAAGGAGGTGGGGGGGAGGGGGAAATGATAGGGAGGAACGACAAATAAGGGGGAATGGGAGACTGTCAAAGGGTTAAGGAAAGGGGAAAAAGGGGGGTTAGGAAAGAATAGTTCAATTATACTTGCCCATTTTATCTGTGCATCGTTCTGTTTGTATCTATCTGTCACTTTTTACCGGTGACTATTCATCTAATAGGTTTTTTTTCTCCCCCTCTCCCACCGCTCTCCTATACCTTTCAAATCTATTCCTTCTTCATCCCTCCCCCTCTCCACACTTCCACTCCTCTCCTTACCCTCCTCTCCCTCACCCTTCTCTCTCCTCACCCCTCCTCACCCCCACCTCTCCCTCACCCCCTCCCTCCCCCATCACCCTCCCTTCCCCTCTCTCCACACCTCTCCCCTCCCCTCACCCCCTCCTTTCCCTTCACCCCTCCCCTCCCTTCCTCTCCCTTCACCCCCACCTCTCCCTTCACCTCCCTCTCCCTCTCCCACACTTCCTCACACCTCACCCCTCTTCTCTCCTTACACCCACTCTCCCCTCACCCTTCCTCTCCCTTCACCCCCTCACCCTCCTCTCCCTATCACCTCCCTTCCCTCCCCTCACCCCTCCTCTCCCTCACCCTTCCTCCCTTCACCCCCTCACCCCCTCCTCTCCCTATCACCCTCCCTTCCCTCCCCTCACCCCCTCCTCTCCCCTCAGGACGACATCCTCAAAGTCCGGATGATCAACGCCGAGCTGGAATACGGTTATGAGTACCTGGGCAACACCGGCCGTCTTGTCATCACCTCACTCACCGATCGCTGCTACCGGACGCTCACGCAGGCCCTCATGCTCAATCTGGGTGAGTTGTGAGGGTTTTTGGGGGGATTGTGGGGTTTGAGGTGTTGTATAGGTTGTTGGTTGTGGGTTGTGAGGTTATTGTGGGGGTTGTGAGGTGTTGTATAGGTTATTGGTTGGGGTTGTGAGGTGTTCTATAGGTTGTTAGTTGTGGGTTGTGAGGTGTATAGGTTGTTGGTTGCGGGTTGTGAGATTTTGAGGGGTTGTGGGGGTTGTGAGTTGTATAGGTTGCTGTGGGTCTCGGTAGGTTTTCGTGTTCGGTCTAGGTGGGTTGTGAGGTGTTGTGAGTGTGGGGTTGTCGGTGGGGGTAAATTGTGAGTTGTAGGTTGTGATTCGTGATGGTGGTGGGGCACTTATGGTCAACCTAGGTGGGTTATGGGTTGTGGGGTTAATTATAAGTTAGTTGAGGGGCTCAATAGGTATTCATGCTCAATCTATGTGAGGTGAGGTTTTGTGAGTTGTGAGTGGTAAATCAGTTGTCAATCAGTCGTGAGTTTTGAGTCGTCATGGTCTAGTAGGTTCTTAGTGTTGAAGATAGATGAGTAATGAGGCTGTATGAGTTGTGAGTTGTAGATTGATTGTTGTGAGGTATGAGTTCCATGCTCAATATCAGCAAGTTATGAGTTTTGATATGGTGATTATATGCTTTATTTCGGTTTTGTGAGTTATGAATCGTGGGTGGCGAATCGTTAGGGTCATGAGTTATGAGTAATGAGTTGTTATGAGTTGCTTTCTTATGAGATATGTTTTTATGAGCTATGCGTTATGATCTATATGTTGTTATGAGCTATATGTTGTTATGAGTTATGTGTTGTTATGAGGTCAGTTATGAGTTGTTATGAGCTATTTGCTGTGAGTTACGAATTGTTATGAGCTGTGTTGTTATGAGTTATGTGTTATGAGTTATTATGAGATCAGTTATGAATTGTTGTGAGATGAATTATGAGTTGTTATGACCTATGCGTTGTGAGTTATGAATTGTTATGAGCTGTCCTGTTATTTGTGAGTTATGAGTCTTGATCGGATTTTTGCACAGGCTTCCACCGAGTGAGTCGTAAGTGTTTCTTCCGTGAGTTATGACTCGTTATTTATGAGGGCAATGAGGTCGTTGTCTTGATTTATGTTGGTCCTCATTCTCCGTGATTTGTGAGGTCCAAGTCCCGGGGATGAAATTATACTCGTAATATTGTATCTATTTTTTCATCTTTTTTTTTCTTTCTTTCTTTCTTTCTTTCTTTCTTTCTCCTCTTTTTTTCTTTTATCCACTGGATTTTCGGTGAATTGGTTTATACACCACTAAAACTACTACTGGCGTTTCATTACTACTACTGCAAATAATAATACTGCATACTATACTGTACACCACATACACCATTATACCACACTCACCACACCATCACCACACCACCATCACCCAACCAGCCTACCACCCACTACACTACCAACACACCACCACACTACCACTACACTTACCACCAACCAACACCACCACACCAAAACCAACACCACCTCATCACCACCACCACCCTACTACTAAAACTACAAATAAAACAGCAACTGTCACCACCCAAACTAAAACCACTTCTACTATCTCTCCCCCTCCCTAGGCGGCGCCCCCGAAGGCCCCGCAGGAACTGGCAAGACGGAGACCACGAAGGACCTCGCCAAAGCCGTGGCCAAACAGTGCGTCGTGTTCAACTGTTCGGATGGGCTCGACTACATCTCCCTTGCGAAGTTCTTCAAGGTAAGATGAATAAGGGTTGTATTTTATTTTATTTTGTTTGCTCTCTCTCTCTCTCTCTCATCGCTCTCTATCTCTCCTCTCTCTCCTCTCTCCCATCTCGTCTCGTTCTCATCGTTCTCTCTCGTCTCTCTCTCTTCTCTCTCTCTCATTCATAAGTATCTTCTGCAGTTCCTCTCTCTCTCCGTCTTTCTCTCTCTTCTCTCTCGTCCCTCTCTCTCCTCCTTCTCTCTCTTCTCTCTCTCTCTCTCTCTCTCTCTCTCTTCTTCTCTCTCTCTCTTCTTCCCTCTCTCTCTTCTCTCTTTCTATTTTCTCTGATTCTTTCTTTCATTTTTTTAATGGTACTGTGGGAGTGTGAATGAGGGTAGTTATTTTTTCAGTTAGAATGGTGTTGTAAAAGTGTGAATGATGGTAATTAAACTTTTCTCTGGTAGAATGGTATTTTTAGAATTGAAGTGATTTTTTTCCTTTTATTATAAAATTGATTTTTTTTTTTTTTTTTTTTTTTTTATAAAGCTTTTGTAAAAGAAAATCTTGCTGTCACGTGGAAAGTCAATATTTTTTATCACAATTGCAGTTAAGAAAAACAAAATATTTTAATCATATTTTCGTTTCCTCTGAAGGTCTTTCTCGTCTCAGTCAGTCTGCGTGTGCTCATGAAATTTACATAGAATTGTGCATGACGGTTTCAAACGTTTTTTACTCATTTTTTTGAAACCATTGTCCTTTAAGGGCCCCT
>NW_020870963.1:316133-331133 GCF_003789085.1 Penaeus vannamei
GGGTAGAAGGACAGAAAGGAAAAAATAAGTATTAGGAGAAAGAGGTCAGCGAAAAGGGAGGGAAAAATAAAGGCTATGAAAATGTGCAAGGAGATGGAGGTGAAGAAGAAGTTGAGGTGGTGGAGGTGGAAGGGGAGGAAAAGGGAGTTGTGGAAATGGTTGAGTAAGGAGGAGGAGAAAAGAAGGAAAAAGAGGAAAATGGAAGGGAAAAGAAAAAGGACAAGGAAAAAAAAAAACGAAGAAGAAGAGGAAAGTAGAGAAAAAAGAAAAGGAAAAGGAACGAAAAAGGAAAGGGAAAAGAAAAGAGAAAAAAAATAAAAAATAAAAGGAAAGGAAGAAGAGGAGGAAGAGGAGAAACAGAAAAGGAAACGAAAAAGGAAAAAGAAAAAAAAAGTAAAAATAGAAAAGAAAGAAGTAGCAGAAGAAGAAGCAGAGGAAGAGGAGAAAAAGAAAAGTAAAAAGAAAGAAAAGAAAAGAGGAAGAGAAAGAAGAAAGTTAAGAGAAAAGAATGAAAAAAGAAAGAAAGAAGAAGGAGGAGGGAATGAAGAGGGAGAGGAAAGGGAGGCCAAAGGCAGAAGGGAGAGCGAAGGAAAATGAGTAAACGAGAGGAAGAGATAAAGGCGAAATATGAAGGCTGGAGATAGAGAAAGAACAGGAGAATGAGTATAGTGAAAAGAAATTGGCAGCAAGAAGGAAAAAGGGCAAAAGAAATTGAAAAGGAGGACTACGAAGACAACAAAGAATAGATAAAATTGTTGTTGATCTTAAATTGCAAATATTATTTCAGTAATTATTTTCTTGCTATTCAGTAAGAGGACACAGGATAAATAAATCATTATAGATTAAGTTAGATTGCAATTATTTCAATAATTATCGGTCTACTCTTCGATAAGTTTCTGATATTATTACACCTTTCACCATTGTTTTTCACTTGCAATATCTCATGCGTCTTACAGATTGTTAGCGAAGACAAACTATCTATTACTGATTTACATGAACTCTTTGAGGGAACATTTCAGAATCCGTGTCCATTTTCCACTGTACAAGCTAATACTCAGCGAGTTTCATTATAATCCAAACCTAGCTATGCCACCCCAATACCAGAGATATATGTAGACTTTCATTTATTTATTGAAAATGTTCTGTCGCGTATACAATACATAGCACTAGGGCTTGGATTGGGGGCAAAGTCTCAATGTAACAAAAGATAATACAGCTTTATGATAAGGCATTGTGTCAAAAAGGTTAAAATGAGTTAACTAGATCAAAATATGTGAGATAAAGGTTATAGAGCGTTGTTGGTTAGTATGGTAGCGAAAAGGTTAAAGAGGGAACAGCAAACGGAGTAAGAAGGCCGTTCAGGACTTACAAAGCCAGTCTTTCATCCTTTCTGCACGGCTCTCACACCTCACAATGTGGACAGAAGGGGATGAAGAAGAGGAGACAAAGGAAAGGAGAAGAAAAGACCATACAAAATTAGTTGAAGCAAGGGCCAAAGTGCAAAGGCAGGGGCGATCCCACACATTGGGCCTGTCTCCGTTTTCTAAGGCTTCCCACGACGAAAACGAACATGGGATTAGGTAGGGAGATGAAAACATTTTTGATTCCTTTGAAGGTCAGACACACGTAATTGTACAGATCATGGGTGTCTTATAAACAAGAGGAGCATAGGAGCAGGAGGAGGAGGAGGAGGACGATGTGGACTAGCAAAGGTGGAAGAGGAAGAAAAAAAATGTAGAAGGGGAGATGAGACAAGAAGTTTTACAACAAAAGAAAGGAGGAAGAAAAGAAAAATAGAAGTAGGAGGGAAATAAAATGAGGAGAAAAATATAAAGAAAGAGAGATGGAAGAGGAATAAGAAAAAAGAAAAGTAGAATAAGGGGAGATGAGAAGAGGAGAAAAGTATAACGAAGAAGAGAAGGAAAAAGAGAAAAAAAATAGGAAAAGGGGAGTTGAGATGAGGAGTAAAATATAAAGATAAAAGAGAGGAAAAAAGAGAAAAAGTAAAAGATGGGGAGATGAGAAGAGAAAAAATTAACGAGAAAAGAGACAAGTTAAAGGAAAGGGAAGAAAGAGAATTCGGGAAAAAGGAGATAAGAAAAGAAATATTTCATGAAGAAAGGAAAGAGGACGAGAAAAATAAAGAAGTAAAAGGAGGTGAAAAGAGCAGAAAACTATAGAGAAGAAAGAGAGGAGTTAAAGGCAGAGGAAAAAAGAGTAGGAAAAAGGAAGATGAGGAGAGGAGAAAAATAAAAAGATGAAAGATAGGACGAAGAGAAAGAGAGAAAAGAAAAAAAGTAAACGAGATAAGAGGAGAAAAGTATGATAAAGAAAGAGACATGAAAGAAGAGAAAAAGGAAAAGGAAAACAGGAGATAGGAAAAGAAAAATATAACGAAGAAAGAGACAAAGAAGAGGAGGAGGAGGAGTGGGAATAGTAAATTGAAAAATAAGTCGGTATATGGGGAGAAAAAAACGCTAACAATTCCTGGTAAAGACAATGTATTTTTTTAAATATTACAGTAAATATTTAAATATATTTATCAACCTTAATTTTCTATTTCAAGTACTATTGCATTTGAGAAAAAAAAAAAATCAATTTTAAAAACTTTTTGTTCCGAGTTACATTGTCCTTTCTCACTGCCCTTCCTTTTATCAAATCTATATTCAGCCAGTTATTGTAGTGCAATATCTTCTAGTATATTTCACCACTTCTTCTATTACTTATACATTTAAAAATAAATCAGGTAAAGCATTTTTTACTTCACTTAATTAGCTTTAGTGAAAGAAATCAAATTTGCACTTTGTGCTGTTTGTTACATGCAATACCACTTGGAATAATATAAATCATGCATATAATTACAATCAGGAATCAGACCTGTTAAGATTTCCATGAGACTCACCAGTTTGTTGCATTTTTCAATTAATACATTTACACTATTTGAAAGTATATAACAAATGAAAACCATAATAAGAGTTATTTTCATATATATGTATATCTTATATATAATTTAGCCATTTGCACTTCCTGAATACTGGACTTTTCTTCTCACTTTAAATCTAACACAGATCATTTCTGACTTCTAAGTATTAAAAAAAAAGAAAAAAAAATGCACTCACTCTAATGAACTGACAACTAAGACAAAAATATATGCAAGAAAAATTTAGCACTAAGGTTACTTGTTATTTTGTAAGGGTATTTTTGATTCATTCACATAATTATGTTATCAAGACGTGGTCTCAACTTACAATTTATCAAGTTCTGTTTCCTTTGCTACCCAAGAGAAAAATATGAAAGTGCTTCACAAAATCAGTTGCAATCTGAATATATGACTTTTCAGGCAAATGAACAATGACCAATAGGTTGAATACTAGTCGGCACATGATCGCCAAATAATATGTAAAACATCAATGGATTTCACAACAATGCTTTCATACAAGGTATGTGTAATTCTGGGTCTTTAACCAAAAATTGTGCACCTGAGAAATCTGGTTAGCCTCGTGGTGCCTGTATGGCAAAAAAGTTCCAGAAATTTTTTTTTTGTGTTACCTTCAAGATGTAGACAAACAGCATAGCTTCAATATATGACTCTGACATGCTATGTCATAACATTTACTGCAGCCTGGGACAACTGGATGTCAGTTATGAGGTCAGTAGAGTTGTGTGCCAGTATCTTGAATCTAATAGGTTACATATGAAGTCACAAATATCCAATCTCCTTCTTTGGCATAAGTTCTTTTCATTTTTCTTCCATATCCTATTTTCTTGAAAAGAAGACTGTTAAATAGGATAATCATAACCTAATTATCTATGCACCTTTTTATTCATCATTGCAAACTCAGTAGCAGTTAATCAACTAACATTTAGCAGACTATTAGTCTCTAAAATAGTTCCTGTTCCTTTTTTCAGTGCAAGAGCAAAAAACCATCTAATAAAATAACCTGAGGTAAGTATCTCCATTAATAATGAAGCATAAATGGGCTTAGAACATGTTGAAGTTAGGTATTCTGCAACTCAAAAGGGACTGCTTGTCACTCCAAAATCAACAAAAAAAATAATGCCACAGCAATCAGGAACAAGCAGCACACTGCAGACCCTGGCCGAGTCTTGCTCATGACAAGCAACATCTGACACGTAGCATCACTAGGAGCTTCAACACATGTTAGGCTAAAGTGTGCCTAGTATATAATTTGACGGTTTATACGGCAGTCAAGGAACAAGGCAGGAGGTGTGTTGATTTCTTCCCTTCTCATCTTCACCGCTTCAGGCTGTAAACAAGAGACTTAATCAAATCTCTCATGCGATTTGTTTCTTGTCTGTCCACAAAGCACGTCCCGATGGCAGAACCCTTCAAGGCCTGCTCAGCCGCTCTGTGTGCATACGTCATGACAAAGGCCCCACAGTCATAGCTATTATCCTGCTGTGTGCAACTAGCATCCACTAGGGTAGCTGGTATATCCCTGTCCAAGTACGAGTTAATCCTTTGTACAAGGCAACGAGCATCGCGGTAGTTGCAGCCCCTTTGAGAGTCGTAATGATACCACTTGCTGTCATATTTACTGTAAATTAAGAGACTCCAGTGACTGCCCCCAGGTGCAATCACAGACGAGTTGTCATTCACAGGAAGAAATATATATTCCTTGTACTTTGCATCAAGGGGATCAAGAAAAATTGGCAATTCATTAGGATCTCCCATTTTAATCAGCTGGGTAACCTCCGGGCTGATAAACAGAAGACGGGAATTTCCTCGGAAGACCTCATGCTGAAGGTGCTCGAACCAAAAGGAAATGAGTGAGTCGTTCAACCAATTGCGACCCTCTAACAACCGCAAATCTGACTCCATGATAAGACAGTCGTGGTAGCTGAGAACAACGCGGTCTCCCATGTTGGCGAAATTATAACCCTCTGAAGAACACTGATTTTCACTTATTCAAAGACTTTCCTAAATATTATTTCCCTGCTCAAGTTATCTTAAAACCCTCAGACCAGCAATGGCTTTTCCTCTTCACACTTTCTGGATCTGCCCATGACCATTAATAAGACTGGTGGGCATAGTAGCCTGTGGCTGTGCTCCTGAAACGGCAGTTGTCTGGGAAACTGGAGTGTGCGAACCCTGTTGATTGAAGCCAGTTTCAAGAAGTTTCATGCGCTTCCTTGTGTAGTGTTGCCAGTGTAACACAGTTTGGTCGTCAATGAATTTGGCACATTGACCGTTGACAATCTCCTTCCTGAAGTTTTCGTGCTGCAAAAGGTCCAAGAAATAAAGGCACACAGGGTATCTGCAAAAGAATAATAAAAAGGTAAGCCCCTCAAATAAAATCACGGCGAAACTACTCACTGAACAATATCAACTTTAGTGTACAAAAATCTACAACTGAATAAAATAACAATTTTCCTACTGCAGTCAGAAACTGCATAAAGCACATACAAATCCACAATCATAAAAAAGAAAGAAAAATAAAAAGCAATAGAAAAATCAATCAGTTGCTTTGCAGCCTTTTTTTCTACAAATGTTATAACTGATCTCTTATTAACAAAATTAACAGAAGATTATTTGATATTTACATGAATCTAATCCTTTCCAAACTGTAAATAGACTAGCAAAACAACAATATATAATATAATAATAATAACAATAATAAAAATCAAGGTATAGTATCAGCAATTTTAAATCATCGCAACGAGATCCTAAATAATAATAATAATAATTTTTGAAAAATAATAATAAATCAATAATAATACATACATACGTAAAAATGAATGAATTGACACTTGAATGAATTGACACTTACTTCAAGTACTTTGCATATTCAGGCTCCTTCCAGTACTGAAGATACTTGAGGTAGTTGATAAAGGTCTGGTCCTTGAAGTAACCACGCTGTGCCAGGACTGAAAGAGAAGGGAGGTATTACTTCACTCCTTTATAGGGGTACACGTTGGGGGTATTACTTCATTCCATTTCCTAATAGGAGTAAAATTTGGAGGTATTATTTCCCTCCATTTCCTTAAAATGATAAGAGTTGGGGGTATTACTTCATTCCATTTCCTAATAGGGTATGAGTTGGGGGTATTACACTTTCCTAATAGGGGTAAGAGTTGAGTTATCTAATATCCGGGATGCTTGATTAAAAGACAAGAGCGTAACCTAAGAATTTGCATAATATCTATAAAAAAGATTATTCATAACCATGCTCAGAAGTCTTTGAGTCAATTAATGTTTGTGTATTCTCAAAAATTAACATGAACTAATAATCAGGTTTATTCTTAAATCTATAGTATACAAATCATCAATATTTCTTGAAGGATTACTTTAAAAAAAAAAAAAAAAAAAAAAAAAAAAAATCTCTAGAGAATAAAAAAAATCTGGAAATTTAGGAGACAGCAGTATTTCTGACAAAGTGCAGCTTTTATTTAAATTTAAGAAGTAAAAGAAAAAGATAAAAGATGAAAAAAAAAAAAAAAAAAAAAGTTATTTTATCAAAGGCACAAAGATTCAAGGCCCAGTTACTTACAGAGCAGGTAGTTGGGGTTAGCCAGACACTGGACAAACTCCAGTTCGATCTGGAACCTCAAACGCTGCCCATCCTCACTCTCTCCTGCAACATGGAAAGACACTGTGGCTAAGAAAAGGTTAAAAAACAATGGTCTTGGTGTGTCTCGAATGGAGAGAGAGCTTTCAATATAAATCGCTTTGTGCTTTGGCTCTTCAATCTGCAACAAAACAAAAAATCATTATATCCCTTACTCCAATTTTGCTGGTATTTCTATTCAAAACCACTTGCATTATCTTATCATCTTGATATATACCAGTTTATAGAAACCTGTATTCACTTCTGCAAAGAAACAAGAGAAAAAAAGAAAGGAAAAAATATCAAAATGAAGAAACGGAGCTACATAGCATATCTCATACTCTTGGTTCTTCTTTCTTTACTCTCTTGATCAAGATAAAAAGTGATAATTAATTGACTTCCTTTTCAACATAATCCTTTCCCTCTTCCTTTCTCTCTCTCTCTTTGACCTTTCTTTCAATCTCATAATCTTGATTTTTCTTTATCTTTATTCACTTTTACTAATTTTCTTCCCTTCTACTGTTTTCTTCACTACTATCATCCAAACACCAAAATACAATAATAAACAAAACAAACAAGAACACCATGAAATATTTGGACCCACTGCATGAGGATCTTTAAAATGAACGGCAAGGTACCACTTTTGCAACAGTGGAGCTAGTAACTATGATAACAAGAAACATTAATGGTTTTCAAATCATAACTTGTCTTTATAGCACTTAGCTTATCAATAAACTCAAGCCTGTTTTTTTCCAGCAGACAGTAAATTCCCACAACCTATCTGTAACAGCTACCTGAGGTAGGTGGGTACTTGTTTATTAAGTAACTTTCCTCCATATCAACATTAGCTACTCAGTTTCTAATTTCTACAAACACCTGAATAAACTTTTGATTAATGTTTTCTACATCACCCAAAGTGCCAAGAGCAATCAAGTTCACCTGGGGTATATCGTGTAAAGCTGAAATCCGCTTTGAAATATTAACTGCAAACAGGAATGAGAAAAAACACTTACAGTCTCTCATCAATATATGACTGCATAGCAGCCTTTAATTCAACAATTGCCCTCCCTTATTACCAATCAAGACCAACTTTGAGTCCCTAATCAATGAATTTGCTTTCATTTAACTGTAGTAACAAGAAAGCAATCAACAATCTATTACTACACTATCTCAAAATTACATTATCAAATATGTCTCATGAGGTAAATGTTTATAAGATTCAACACAACGTATTCCCATACATCATCTTCTTAATATATAATATATGCACACCATATTCCAAGTCAAACAATATTTAACAAACAGAAGTCCAACAACAACATACATTTGTATTTGAAGTTTCTCATTTAACAATAATGCAAGGCAATGTTTAATTATCGCTTCATAAAGAAAATCTGTAAAATATTCAAATACTGAGAGATTTTCTATGTATAAGGGAGAGGGTGTCTATTTTTGCATATTAACAGAACTTTATTTTCCCATCTTTGAAATTTTGCACCCCTAAGAATCTTGTGCTCAGGGAAATAACCCCTGTGGCCCCACTCACATTGTGCCACTGCAATTCGCTATTGACTCTATCTCCAGAGAACCAATGAAACAAAAGAAGAAGAAGAAAAAAAAAACTGGCCTGGCCTCGAAACTATAATAATGCCTGGAATCTTGGCTTTGCTGATATTTTTTTAAAAATAGAAAGACAGTAGCAAGACTATAATGTATTCCTTTCTAAAAACACACATTTATGCAGGCAAACAAAATTCAGAAAATTGTGCCAAAAAAATTTTGTCTTGTAATTAAATGTTTATTTCTTTTTACCTGAAATACACCTGATAATATTAACCTGCAAAGAACACAATCTTAATCATGGCAAGTGACCAAAACAATGACACAGAAGGGTCCAGACACTTTCTGATCTCTATTTCACCATAACCTCCAATCAAAAAAGAATTCATCATATTCCATTAAAGAAAAACATCAATAGATATTCATATAAAAAAGAGTAACTTGCACAGGCATATAAAAAGCAAGGTGTACTAAAGGTGTACAATACTGGCAGGGGTTTTAGATGCTGGCAATGGCACATTATATAAATACAAACTGATGGATGTGGCACCCTTGTCAAATGAAAGGGGAAAGAGAATATGAGAAGGAAAGAGAGAATGAGGGAGAGAGGGACAGGCATTGGGATGAGGAGAGGGAGAGTGAAAGGGAAAAAGGAGAAGGAGAGGGTGATGCAGAGAATTTGGGACGGGGACAGAGAAAAGAGGAAGGAAGGAGGGATAGAAAGAGAAGTAGAGGCAGAGGTAAAGGGGAGGATGAGGGAGGATGAGAAAAAGGGAGGGAGGAAAGGAGAGGAATGAAGGAAGGAAGGAAAGAAGAAAGGAAGGAGGGAAGGAAGGATGGAGAAAAGGAAGCAGGTTGAGGGAAAGCCGTGGATGGAAGGGAATATTGGGATGAGCAGGAGAGGGGGAGGCATGAGTGTGGGATAAAAAAAAGAAAGAGGGAGTGGGAGAATGATATAAAAAAAAAAAACAGACTTTGGGAATGAGGGAAAGGTAATGCATAGGAGACAGGAGGGTAGGGGTGGATAGAAGAATTAGAAATGTACATAGATTCAATATACCTGGATCATTTTACACTTCATACCCTTACCTGACCTAATCAAACAAAACATTGACATATTTACATGATGGGCCTTTCAAGCAACAGCTCACTCCATCTCAATACACCTATATCACTAGAAGGAGGCATCTAGTGGTCAAGAATGACTAGTAAACAACATTCTGTCTCCTGGAAAGTGCAAGGCAAAAAATGTACTTTAACCATAAAAAGTTATTAGTCTATATATCATCATTTGCCAAGTTTCTGGACCATATTTGTTTTAATCAAATGCATTTTTTCTCTTAATACATGTATTATTTCTAGTAGCAGCTTGCCCATACAATCTGCTAAGCTCTAGTCTTCCCAAGCACTCATTGACATGTATATGGCTCTGTCAACCTCACACCTTAAGTTATATGCAACAAATATGTAATAACAGTGAGTATTTACATCATTTTCAATATATATGTAACTGAATTGTTTAAATCTTTATTACAATGAGACAAAAATAGGAGTTTCATGTTGTACAACATTGTAGGATTTAATGCCATGGTATCACTTGCTGGTGATGGTGACTCCTTAATTTGTTCTGAATACTTTTCATTTAACTACCCTATATAAACAATGGAAAGCAGAGTGACCTCAGTCAGTAACTTTTCAGTTGACAGTTGACATTGTTGTCTGCAGTTTCCAGTGACCTAGTCCCTCTACTTTATTTTTCAATAAACCCCCCAATGATCACTTCTATGTTGTTACTTTTTCTCCAAAGCAAGGTGCTTCAAAAATGTGCCAACATGTGAAAACATGGAGACATTCTCATGCACTTCCTCCATTCTAAAATTGGTTGAGTGACTCATCACATAAATATGTCTGAAAAAAGAGAGGCCATATCAAAACACGCTCAAACTCAAATCAACCAACCTGGGTGTTGTAATGGCTTGTTCAACCTTACCAACCTGTGCCACTGCCAGTGTGCAAAAACATCCAATTCAAAAAACCAGTCTTCACTAAAAGGGTTGCTATGAACTTAACAACAAGTCACTAATCTCTATCTATCTTACCTTGTAATCAAATTTATGCCTCGTGTTGTGAATGGGTTGAATGGACTTGGGTTTCCAAATCATTAATGGAACGAAACAGAAGCATTCTATCTATATTATAAGATAAAAGTAGCAATAAGCAATTGCATACAAAACAAATTTCACTGGATCTCTATGCAAACAGCACTCTGCAGCCAGCTAAAATATTGGTCTCGGAAGAATAGGGTCACATTCCACATTTCATCATTAGTACATCAGGAAGAGAAAAAAGTATATACAATAAAAACACAAAGAAATGCAAAAGGACTGTGTCTTTGTCAGCATTATAAAAAGGGAGAAGCTATTACAAAAATAACAATGACTTAATTTACTATTCATACAATAACCAGGCACAAGCATAAGTTGTCAGTCAGGCAATCACAAAACAATAACATGCATTTGTGCTTTTCATCTCTCTCTCTCTCTCTTTCTCTTTCTCTCTCTCTCTTCCACATATATTCAACACATCTACTGCTCTTACATCCTTCCTCATACAGACTATGGTATGATTGCCAAATATATATATTTCTAACCTGGCCTAACCTAGGCATTGTCTAAGATAACTAACTACATAACCAGATATCCCAATGAAATTCCCAGCAAGTAACAGCTACTTATAAAAGTTTGTTTTGTTTTTTTGCATAATACAATTGTCTGATGCCTATTTTCTGATAATTTCTAAAAAAAATCCATAAGACTTTGACATATTTGTCCAAAAGAGCAGACATTCTCTTAAATACACCAGACTATATTTCATGAAAATAATGGATAATAATGATCATTATTTTCATAGATGTCCAACAGGTATGTTATCAGACAGCAACAGATTATGTTAAGTGGAGCTCTGGATTAAGGCCTGTTCCCAGCCAGGGATGGTCCACACAGAAAATAATACATAACACCTTTGTATCTTCACAAAAAGTTGGTGCAAATGATTTCTGTTCCTTTTGTGGTGGTACTACGAATAGCTTGTACCATATAACTAGCTACCATGAGAAGATGCCTAAATAAGCATTTATGGCCGAGCCCTGTGTGGGTTTCCGTGAAGACTAAGGACAATGCCTTAACTCAGGAACATGGCTTCCTTGGATTAATTAATTAATTATAATAAGTTCTATGGCAAATAATTTAGTTGCTTACTCCCTACCCAAAATGAATTCCTATTTCCCACCCCAGACTTGTCCTGTGGGAGGGGGAGGGGGGTGAACTGAAGCAAGAGGCTCACTACAGAAAGGAAGACCATGTTCAAAGTATATCTCAAGAATTTTCTTTACTATCATGATCATTAAAGCATATGCGCTAACACAGTACCCTGCACTTTAATTGAATTGAGAGTCAAAAAGATTTCTGATTACATTACTCACATACTGTTCAACTATACATGCTTCACTGACTTTACATCTTCATACTTGAGACTTCTACAAAAATAAATTTAGAGATCCCCAATAGACTTCTTATAACCTTAAAGCTTTATATCCAAACTTTCTTTCTCTTTTCATAGTTTCATTAACATAATTAAATAATGATACTAGTTAAGCTATCTTTGCAGTTGCAACAAAGTGTCAGAACTGTTGCTGTGAAGGGGCAGCATAACTTTAAAAGTTTCTTAAATTTAGAGACTACATCAATACTTACAAAAACCAACTGACAAGCTAAAAAGAAAAAATATTGCATTTATTATTTCAAAAGAGTATGTCTGTGATAGATTAGATAAATTATCCTCTTTATATGACAGTGGAAATAGTCTGAGACTGAAGACTGAGAATAAATCTTGTCAATAATTAATAAATATAGTTCATTCTTGATTTTAATTATTTCTGTTTAAGAGTGGTATAACTTTTAAATCTAAATCTGACAAAGCCATTTTTATTTTTTCTAAGTTCTTCTGTAGTATTTCTAAATCATAATGTCCCCCATTAATGTAATTGCAACAATGTAGGCAAATTATAAAAAAGTAATGTATGGTCCTATTGGAAATTTATAATGTGAAATATTCAAAATTTTATCAATTATCAATCCTGCCCTTATATTTGCTTTCACAAGAGTGCAATTTGAAAAACCATACAATTCTGTTCTTTGTGTTGAAAATGCTCATAATGCACAAGTCAAAAAAAGAAAGAAAAAAAAATAATAATAAAAAATAAAAATAAAACAAATGATATATTATATTCTATCATACCAAATTTTGTATGTCTATACCTTCATACACTGTGTTACATCAGATTTTGTTTTTCAAGAGAATGGTGTGAAATCATAAAATGTCTTTTAGTAATGAGTGTATCAAATATTTAAAAATATATATACACAGATATATGAAGAAAAAAAATCCATTACCTCTAAATATTAGCAATACAGTCAAGCACATCGCCATATCATTATGGGTAACATCCAGCCACATATGATCATGGCAACTACTGCCTAATGACATGTACAGTTTTCTAACCGAGAAATCTAAATTTCCTTTAAAAATGCTACCAATTCCTGGAACATAAATACAGCAAACCTAGTGTAATTTAGCCAATATAGGGTAAATACATGGTAATATGCTATTTAGTATATATATAAAATAGTGTTCATACAATCTCCTATTACAAAGAATATATCATGATAAGTTGCGCCTGACTGCGCTAATATTAAATGTAATACAACACTAGATAAAGAGTGATCTAGTCTAAACATAAAATGAGTGAAAAAAAAAAAAAAAAAAAAAATACAAATACATATACAAACTACAGGATGCAGTAAACCTATAATATCTATATTTTCTCACCTCTATAAAAAGCATTCCTCAAGAGTTATCTAAAATCGACCCATACAGATAATGAAAAAGAAAAGAACAATGCAAAACAGGCTAAAGATATGACCAAATCATTTACTAAAATCCATAGATATAGTCATGAAGGAATACTGCAGCCTTCATGCTTCATAACGGGCGACAAGTCACCACCTTGTACTTTCCTACAAAACAGAGTCGGTATACCTCTCTGGCAATCTACTCATCAAATTAGTGACAAGTTAAATATAAATCTCGCAAGAATATTTTTGGTGGAGGCTTGCTAGTCTTTCCAGGAAGTATGGAGATTATCCTTTACAAATAAGTTATCAACCATCTAACCCTGTTTAGGTCAGCTTATCACTATTTACCTTTTCCTGACTTTCCATTTTATGCTCTCTTCTAATGGCACGCCTCTAGTTTTTTTTACATGCTTAGGTAATATCATCCTGGAAGTGTCTGGTTTCTATTGCCTGCAAGATCCTGCCAGTTTATAATTTTAGGACTCATAAAGAGCATGCCATATTGACTACTGACTTGACGCAACTTTTCCACAATGACTTTTCAAATGGAAATGTGTAAATTAGAAGCCATTAAATTATTATCAACATTTCTTTAAGTTTGCCTACACACATAATTACAAGTGTAATCAATAAAATAAAGAAAATATCCAGATTGATGAAAGCCACTCACATATCAGACTGTATATATTAATAATCTTGTCTTAAAACAAATGAAAAATGATACTAAAAGGTTTTTGCGATATGGAAAGTCAACTAATAAAAATATAATTTCTGGAGCTACCATTCTGCGTAATACTGAATATTTGGATAAGCAATAAATAAACTATACAATATACAAAAGCTATCAATTTCCTACTGTACCTGTCAGTACCTCCTACTACCTACATTATAATATAGAGGTGAGCAAACCATGAAAATAACACTAGGCCTAATTAAATAACTTTTTCCCAACATCATTTAGAACACACCAAAATAAAGGAAGTTAACCACACCAAAATAAAGGAAGATAGCCATAAAAAAAATACGAAACAATATATTGGTACAGTACTTAATCTGTCATATGTCAAGGTAACACCACTATTATTTACTTGAACTGATAGTCTATGCTCCTACTTCTGAGTCCAATGATTCTACAAATTCAGCACTTGGCTCTCCAGCAAAAACAAACAAAAAGACCTCTAGCACATATTCTAGCAAAGACCTTATGAAATTTCTAACAATTGAGTACAAAATCTACCAATCTAAACTTGCCAAATATATATCAGAAAAATCTGTAGAAGTTACGGCACTGCAATTGACAGTCTGGTTCTGAACAATTACCTTCCTTTCCTGAGTCTTGAGGAATTCACGTCACTTATAGGAAAAGTCAGATACAATTTTAGGTCTAACTTTAGCTTTATGTTCGAGTTCAAGTTTAGAGCTTTAATGTAGGTTTATCTTTATGTTTAAGCCTTGGTAGTTTGTGTTTAGATCAGGTAAAAAATTGTCAAATTGAGAATTTTCCTCCCTTTTGGCTCAATGTTGAAAAAAAAAAAAAAAAAAAATCAGGACTTCCTATATTACCACTAACCCTCAGACCAACCTCAGCTGCCACAGTTTATATCTCACTCCAGTAACGGACAGGGACACGACCAATACATTTATAATTCTATTATTTTTGCTAAAATAAACTGGTCTATTCTGGCAAGAGTGAGACCTTGGATTTTTTTCTTTTCTTTTTTTACTGTATAAATTACCATGAAAGTCTACAAGCTCTATCTTGGCAAAATATGTGGCAGAGACTTTTTGGTCTTTGCCACAGCACAAAGGCGCGGATGCTGAGCAAGGCCAGTGGCAGCCGTGCAAGTCTCCTAAACTTTTACCATATGACTTAATTTTATAATATGTTTAGATACAATAAGATAGGGAATGAGTTGGGTTATTATCAATTAAGTTAGGTTAAGCTAAGATATGTTTCC
>NW_020870963.1:336133-346133 GCF_003789085.1 Penaeus vannamei
AAATGATGGGTTATGCCAATAATCAGTAGAAGAAATGCAATGATTTTTTAACATGTATTTTATCTATACATTTCACTGACAGTATAATATATAGACTTTTATATATTTCTATATATATATATATATAAGTCACCCATCAGGCAAATTTGACACAGATCAACACCTGATATTATTTCGTTGAAAAAGGAAGATTAGGAAGTAATATGCACAATAAATTTAGATATAAAAGTGGAACTAGAAGAAAAAAATTCAGAGTGCACTAAATGTTTTCAATGAATTAATAGCGTGAATTTACATATCTAGCTATTTATAGCTATCCACTAATAGTACTTTTGTGCAGAGAGGAAATACTGGAACATTAAATTAAATATAATACTTTAGTGCATGGGACTGTGAGCTCATTTTCTTTAGAGGTAAAATATTATTCATTTGCACTAGCATTGATGGCAAAAATTGTGTGAATGATACTGGCTACCAGCTTCAAGAAAAATTGACCTTTAAGTTAAATATCTATAAGGCCCAAAAGATAGACTTAAGAAATATATTACTGTACACTAAGATCAGATGAAAATTGGTATTATAATTTGTAATTTTCTTTAGTTTTAAGTGACTATAAGCTAAAATTTCATGCATATTAAAGTCTTCCCAAAAATGCTACATATTTCCAAACTCTTTATAGTATGTAATAGGACAGATAGAATGAAAAATAGTAAAGAATGTAATACACTGACTTCTTACTGTATTATAGTTCTATATTTTCACAAAATAATCTATATATCCTTTTAGTAAATGGATGAAACAAAGATTATGCAATAGTTTGAATATGCAACATGGCTTGCAAAAGTACACACACACACACACACACACACACACACACACACACACACACACACACACACACACACACACACACACACACACACACACACACACACACACACACACACACACACACACACACACACACACACACACAAATATGTATATATACATATGGTACACATACATATACATACAAATATGCTTCATTAATGACAGCTTTAATCACTTCATTGAATGGCTCATTCTTTAGGCAGAGAAATATAAACAAAGATTTATGTATAGTATAAGAAAAAAATTATACTCTCTTGCAGATACAATTAGTTAATTATATAATTTTCCTTATTTTTTCCAGGTATTTTTTAAATTCAAATCAGTGATGAAAGATTTTTCAGTCTAATGATATATAATGAACTAAATGTGGCATTATGATATTTAATTTCAGTCACAATCTTCTTTCCCCTTTAATCAGACATGTAACACAGAAATAAATAATATCTAATGTCTGACAAACCGTATTGTGTATATCTTCCATTGGTACCCTATTAACAAAGTAAAGTTCATAATCTTAAAAAGTTAACATAACTCAAATTCTTAAGGCACAAATAATTCTTAAAGTTACAAACATTCAAAAGACTTAGAACTATTAAAAACAAGAATCTAAAAGATTTTCTTTTTTTCCATGCTATAGCTATAAACAATTTCTGTTTACTAGCATCATGAAGAGATCAGTTATCAACTGACTATACATTTCCTCGAGTGCAGACCAGCCTATCCAAGGTTATGTGCTGTGGCTAATTTCAAGAATGTAATTCCTATCAAACAGGAGAAGTATTTTTAATTATAATATATATTTTTTTATTTATCTTTCCTTACCATTTTGTTTATTTATTTTATTTTTATTTTTATTTTTTTGTGAAGTAGAGTACTAATGGATTGCTGAAGAACTGAGATGAGTTTTATGAGAATTTCTATATAAATAAAAGGAAAATCTTCAGCGTGTAGACAGCGTGGAATGTTAAGTATGTAAGTGAGCACAAGTTTGCAATGTTCTGGAAACATATAGCATTCCAGAAAGTCAAAGAAGCAAAGACATGACACCCAATTATTCATTACTGATGTGGAAAGGACGATGAGATGGAAAATAGTTTCTATAGACTACACTCATGATCAATGCATGTGCAAATTGATAGAATTGTGTTTTACATTCAAAACATCTTTGCCTCCTTATAAATACCTCATACAAAATATTTCACTTCCTCTTCTACTGCTGACAAACCTTTTTTCCTAGTTTGTAACCAAATATTGCAACAAAACTGAATAGATGATTTGAAATATAAGTATGAAAAAGGTATTTTCTCATTTGATATATAAACATTCTTACTTTGTCATATGTGGCAAAAGTAGACAGTTATGAAACTAAAGTAATATGGAATTAGATGAGATATGTAAACTAAATCTATGATGCTGATGAACAGCTATGTACTATGTTAATTCTATGGTAGTTCATAAAATATCAGTGGAATAATCATACTAAAGGAAGTTTCCTTCAAATATATCAAAACAATCCATTAGCATTGTTATGTATCAATTTAAATTCACGTGATTTTTATTCAACAATAAAATTGCCATTTCCTGTTTGTAGTTTACTAATATTTATGTTGGCTTTATGTTGTTTGCAAGATTATCAATGAATAACCTTGAATATTTCTTAAATGTGGAAAAGAAACATGTGTTGGAAAAGCCGATCTGCCCCCGAGACTGTCCCTATTCAACAGGCGCTGCTGTGGACCCTCCATCGGTACCTGCAGCTACCTCCTGCACAAAGTTAGTAGCAGCCTGAGTCACTGGAGGGGTTGGGGGTCCAGCCTGAGAGAAAGAGGACATCTTCACTCTTGCACTTTCTCTCTTTTGTCGGTGGATTTCTTCTGTACGTAGTGTGATTCCGAAGATATCTTCATGATATCTGTTTTCATCCTATAAAAGAGTGATACAAAATGCATAATGTATAATATTGAAGCACACCCGTTAACATTACTTGGGTATATATGTATCTCTTTATTATATACATCACATTGTTCTATGCATAATTATAAGTATTCAGAATTTTGTTACATGAGATCTGCCTTTTCCACAACTGTTTAACCAATACATACCCGCATCTGCAGCATAAAGTTCTCCACTTCCTGGTCAGAAAGGCGACCATGCTCCTGGACAATAGACTTCAGTTTCTGGTACACACACTCGGCCATGGTACAGTCGCCACATACATAAAAGTGTCCCTTCTGTTCTACAACTTGACGGTACACCTCTGAACCAACGCCAACAAGGAGATCCTGGACATATGTCTGGGAATTTAAAAAATATAAGGAGTATATTTTATCAGACATCATTATATTAGTTTGGTAAAGTACTAATGAATCAGAGTAACAACCTTGAGATGGGTGACTGACCTTTTACAATGGTCTTGAAAGTTTAAGCATATGAGCATTTGGGTGATTAGAATCAAAGATAAGAAATTGCACAAGCTGTAAAGAATAAGATTTATTTTTCTGTATGTATTTTGAGAAAAATTGTTATAACATAAATGAATTGACAAAATTAATAACTGTCTCATGACCAAAATACTTGTTAGCATTTCAGTATTTTATTACCTTTTTGATGGTGGGTTCACGAGAGAGGGCCAAGTATGTTTGTGAGAGGACTCCTGCCCTTCGCATAGCTTCCTTTTCATCAGCATACAAATCAAGAGCTCGTGTGCGGCATCCAAAGAACAGAGTCATCTTACCGGCATTTTCTGAGAAGTTCGAGAGATATATCTTTTAATTTAAGTACTTAAAAATGCAAAATGATAGTTCTTGAAGAATAAAAAAAATAGTATTAGAATAAGATGAATTATCTTCAGAATGAAAAAAATTAATTGTTAGTATGGATATTTGGAGGAATAAAAAATTACCTAAAAATCACTTCTACATTGAAATAGTGAATAAAACTGCAATCTATTAGAGACACATCCACCTACAAGTTATTATTACCTTTCTTGTGCTTCAACATGTAAAGACGATGGTGCCAAAAGCCCCTAAATGGCGCAACTCCTGTCCCAGGTCCAACAAGAATAATGGGGACACTTGGGTCACGTGGCATGTGGAAACTGGATGCACTGTGGGAGGTAAGTAATGATGCAGATATTTATTAGTAGATTCCCTTTTTCTGTGTAGATTCTTAGATGATCAAAATCTGGTTTTCCATTTATTCTGATGATTCTACCCTTTATCTTTCTTTTGTTATTCATTAGTGTGTAATACTTGGCTAAAAATGTAATCGGAATTCAACACAACTTCAGAGATACCAATCTGGGCTGGTTTTAGCCTGATGTATTAGGATGGGATGGTAGGAATAATAAGTGGGGCAATTGGGTGGTGGGTAACCTACAGATCAGGGATATTAGGTGGGCAGGGTAATATATTTGGTTTACCTAAGCCCATCCCTGTCCCTTAGCCAGCTCTTGTCTTGTACCTAATATTGCTTGTTCATCTACTGGACATCTACTCCTTTCTCAGAGTTTAATCATATCACCATAAAATACATATACACTAAAACATTGATTATCCTTGCTGAATTACCACAGATCAATCAAACACTCACCTCCTTACAAAGAGCTCAATGTGATCACCAGCTGTGATTCCCTTTAAGAAGTTAGAGCAAACACCATAATGTATTGGTCCCTTTCCATCTGTAAGAGAATTTGTCATTAGGTTGATGATATATGGAAACTTTTGTGCCTATAACATGTAATGAGCCAGTAGCAAGTAATTTTGTATTTTAAGTAGAAGGAAAAGTGTGTTGTAGTATATGAAAATATAATATCAGTGTATTGAATCTGCAAGCTTATTGTATAAAGAATCAGATCTATTTGATATATGATAGATTTCTTACTTGTGATAGACAAAAACTAAGAAAATCATCACTAGCAGTTTTATTATATTTGGTAATCACTAAATTCACTAAAATCTATAATATACATACTCTCAGTATTGTAAATGACAACAGCAACGGTGATGTGAATCTGGCCGGGATGTGCATCTGGAGATGAACTGATGGAGTAAAATCTTGGGCCCATGATAGGGAGGTGTGTCAGAAGGAGTCCCGCATCCAGTACTACACTGGGGAACTCCTCCAAGACCTCCTTGAGGTGTGGGTACCTTAGATGCTTCCATTCTTCATATTCATGTGGGTCCTGATTAGATGAGAGGACAGAAAAAATATAGAAGTTAATAGGTAGTCTTTTATACAAAATAATTTAAGATATACTTGTACTACTACTATTTGTTATTTTGTTCCTTTTGTTTGATAATCTTTTTATCTTATATTTGTATCAGTTATTGCACTTTGTTCTAATAAGTGAATCTCCTGTATCACTCACAGTTGCCAGCTGGTCGAGGCGTGTTCGTTGATCATTGTCATAAGCATACTCTGCTAAGAGATGCAAGAAGTTCGGTGTTGGTGGTGTTGTGATGTCTAAGTATCGTGTAAGCAATTCCCTTACTGTGGTGGAAGGCAGTCGCTCATGAGGCTCCCATGTCTGAATGACACCTGTTGAAACATAATTTTATTAGAAAATATACATCTATGAAATATATACTTTAGTAATAAGCGAAAAAACATCAGTACATATATCCAAACATGCATGCCTGATATAGATAAGAACATTTAATATCCTTTTATCACTGCAACAAAGCATCCCTACCATTGAGAGAGTGAACTTCCTTCTGCACCTGAACCTGGATTGGTTCATCTGGATTGGGACAGTTATCCAGCCGTGCTAGGACAGCATCGATGAGTTCTTTACGGTTGGCAGGCAGAATGGCAACATGATCTCCAGGCGAGTAGTTCAGTTCATTGATACCTCCAGTGTCAATGATTACCTGTTGTGTCCATCGACTGTAAAGTAACAGGATATGTTTACTACAAACACCCTGGAAACTGGTATCTTTATCTTTCTTTTTTACCAGGGATAACATTCACTATGTGTATTTGAGCAAAACAAATTTTCATTTACACTACTCACACTTGTCTTTATATATATATATTTTTTTAAGTTAACAAATTATGATTATAGTCCATCATATAGATCTATTAAATGGTATTAATATTTAACTGAAGCCTCACCTGGCATTTTCTCCATGCAAGTTCCTGGAACCCAGTACCTGGCAAGACCGAACTCTTTTGCCATGCATACGAGACAATCCTGTTTTGAAATAAATTGCATTTTCCCATTGTTATAAGGAAGAGGAAAGATTATTTTAGGAATGCTACCTCAATGGATATTAATTCAAAATCTCAAGCAAAGCAATATTTTCAAATTGACTGGTCTAATATGTAGCTCATTTACTTTCTAATCTGCCTGAATTAAGTTAGAGCATCCTCTTTTTACTGAATGTATTGTCCATACCCATATACTCAATATATAAAACAATTTTTTTGTTCTTTACATATTGCAAAGGTCATTTGAAAATTATCATATCTTACCAATGTCTATTGCATCAGTTTTGGTACATGGTGCCAATTTAATCTTATTAGCAGTAGCTGTGGCCTCAATCTTCAAAGCAGCTGTTGCCTCCTTCATGGCAACGTCATCATCCAGGCAGAATGTCTCACAACCAACCTGTAAGATTTAATGTGATTTAATGTATTAATAATGCTAACAGATTAACAAACCTCAGGGTATTAGAAACAGTAAGAGAATACTCTCAGACACAGTACCGTGAACACATCTCCTGCCCACTGCTTGAAGGCTTGTTCCTGACCAGCAAGCTCATCACCGCATGTAAGCTTCATTAGCCTTTCTCCACCCAACTCAGATAAGAGGTTATCCACGTATTTCCCGAAGGCGCAAAAGTTGGGGTAAGCACTCGAGCCTAGGGCAAAAACGGCAAATCTGTGGATAAGAAGAGGTTGTCATTAGACTTATGGTTCTAAAATCTATTTTCCTGATCATTTTCTGCTTGTGTTATCTGACTACCTGTAAAATATATCTTTTTGCTTGTGTTTGTGTGTGTTTATGTGAAAGTATGTGATATTCTACTTGCCTTTTTAAATACTTTGTACCATATATTTTTTCTTTCTCTAGTATGTAAAACAATTGTATGTAAATGGCTCTTGTATACACCAAAACTAACATGAAATAGTATGCATTTTACAGAAATAGAAACAATTCCTTTCCTCTGTACATACCTTACATTGCTAAGAGGGCCAAAGTTGTCCTCAGACATGATATCTGATGTGATAGATCCTCGTAGATTGCAAGAAGCCAGTCCGTTCTCCAGGGGGGTCGAGGGCGCTCCAGCTCCTTCCGTCAAGCTGTTCATCCTCATAAAGGACAAACTACGGTGCATGCTGTTGGCACCCGTTTTAAGGTTAATGGGAGTTGGGGGGGGAGGGGGCTTTATGGCAGGGGATTGCACTCCGCTGCAGTGTGTCAAAATGAAGGCATTATTATGTAATTGTTTAATCATATATATTTTTTTTCTTTTAAAAAAGTATATTTCATCGATGTACTTTTAAACTAAGAGTGAATATGTAATTAAATGACATCAAGTACTTGAAAATTATTTTTTATAAATCTGTAGTCTGCCTGATACTTGTGTACAAGATTTTGTTTCTTGACAGATGTTAGTCATGTAAACATATTTTGGATTTAAAGTGAATAAAATGATATTGCTCAACCTGAAATCCTCTTATAAAGAAACTAAAAATAGTGTATAATTCAAGTGGACACATTATCCTACACGATGCTTTGCTAAGTTAACTAATATATTGGATGCAAACAAAAAATCTAAATTGGATCTCTAAAGTTCATGCAAAGAAATATGCTGATAGATTTATACCTTTGTAAATACAGTGTAATCCTGTATGCTGTGTATGTACATACTTGTTATTCTTTTGAACAAAAATAAATATTTTTGCCTGATTATTATTTCAATAAAAACTGTAGAATAATATATTACCCTGAAGGTCATATGTCCCTATATGCCTGACTTTATATCTATAGAGTACTGATGTTAACAGTATTTCTCAAATGGTAGTATACACTTTTAAGCTCTGTAATTAGTAATAAAAATATTAGCTATAATATCTTAAACATACTATATGCTTTCACCCCAAGGAAACTAGCCCATGTCCTGAAATTCACCTATCTAAAATCTTTAAACTGCACAGTAAGTAAGAGTAAGAGCACAATCAGTATAATATGAGATCCTAACCCATGAAATCACACTGTCAACTTTCAAATGGAACTTCTTTCATATGCTTGATATATGTAATTAAGTGTATTCTTGTTTATTGGTATCAAATCTATGTTCACTCAGTCAATTTACACAACACTATTGTAAATATTTCTATATGTATATGTAATAAGAGAGCTAAGGTCTATGGAAAAGCACTTATCTAGTTAGCCACTTTTAATACTCTATATGAATATAAGTGGTGCTATATCACACAATGGGAATTCATGGGTGCATCCTATGGTTAGTGAGAGAAAAATACCACTATCAATCAGTAACTGGGATAAAATACCATTCATAGTTCAAAATCTAAATCGTAACAATTCAGAATAAAATAAAGAAACAAATTCCTTGCTAATTCTGACTGATAGTGTACTTACTATATCATGCATGATCTGACTCGTCTATAACCATTTTTTTAAAAGAATCTTTGATAATCTATTTACACATAATTCTTTACTATATCAGACCTAACTAGATATACATAAAGCCTATAAAAAGCTTATGAAGTATAGCTAAACCATCGTTAAGACAATGAGAGCTTTCTAAATATGATAATGCAAATATTAATACAATTTACAGTCACACTTAAAGCAGTACTGATGTGGGTAAGCTTGAAAGCAATGTGCTAGCTGTAAGCAGGTTGACTGAAACTTGGGTTATGGAATTGACATTGGCAGTATTTTAACCTGTATTTACTTCCATGTTTATAATCTAATCTGCAGCATGTGGATCACTAGTGAATTTGTAAATGATGAATTCTCAAGTTAGTAACAGTGAATTAGATAAATTTCTAAATTTTCATTTTGAAAAACCTATCAGATTAATACAGTTTAATGGCAAGCATATATGGAAATTAGAAATGGTTGGTGAATATGCATATTTACAAGAAAGGTAATCCGCAAACTGCTATAATGAACTGAGGTGCAGTAGAGATTTACAAGGGGAGAAATGATTAATTACATGTGTGTGCAGGACGAGACCTCAGGCACAGACAAACACTGGGTCACTCCGACTCACCTCTTGTGTGCGGAGTAGTCTTGCCAATACGACGTACTACCAGGAGACAAGCAAAAGCACAATGATGGCTATTTCATAAGAAGCTTTGATACTTAAAAACTGCCTATGAACTGAGAAATGGCCCAAAAGAGACCATCATCATCCCTGCTGCAAAATAGTCTAAAAATAAATGAAGTAGAAACATGCTGCTTTGTGACATTTCCCATTTTGGTCAGTTCCAGGCCAGAGGTGGAGCATCCACAGAGAGTAAAATGTTAGTCTGATGAGGGAAGCCAGGGATGTAAAACTAACAAACATTCTCCTAGGTTAGTTTCAAGTATCAATGCAAATCAGACACTCAGAGAATTCCATCACTGCAAAACACATTTCTATGAGATCAAGTCAGTAGAAGCTAAAACACCTAAAAGGAACACTAAATACAGTATTGTCTCAATAAAAGAAAAAAAATGGTATGCATAACAGCAGCAGAAGAATATATATGTCCAAAGGACGGAAATGCACATAAGTAATAATGATGAGAAAAAAAGAAATAAAAAACCCAGAAGCCACTCCCCTATAAACAGAAATAAGTGAGAGATGCAAGTCCATTGGAGCATATTTAAGTAACAGTCAATTTTTGTTTTCCTCAAAACACCACAAAACACCAATTCTATCCATTTATTATTATATTGTTATCTGTATCCGCTACTTGTGACCAGAGAAGGGAGATATACTTCTAAGCCTGAGATATTTGAATTAACATCTAAAAAAAAAAATCTTAATGGGTATAAATCAGTATTATACTAATCAATGTTATCAAGGAGATCTAATTATAATTACAGTTGTTATATTTGTGACATTAGTTAAAGAAAGAATCTCAAGCTTAGAGAGAGGGTTAA
>NW_020870963.1:351133-363633 GCF_003789085.1 Penaeus vannamei
GTTAAGTAATACTGTCAGTATATATGATACTATTTTAAAATATGGTTGCAGTCTTCTGAATATCTGAGTCAGGGTTTGCTAAGCATAACTGAAGTACACACACAAACAATGTATGCCAGCATGCAGATGCGTGCACTTACAACATACACCCGCGCAGGACACATACGAACACACACACATGTATTTTAACTTCCATCCATGCACTCACTAACAGACTCACACACTACCATGACGTATAAGGTAAAAAAAATATTACACGATATTACATCATACGTTCATGGCACGTACCTCTCCGTTCTCAGGTGGATCTCCGTTTCCAAATGTAGAAGTGACAACCAGCACAAGGGCCTCGTGCTCTATGTTGATCAGGTCATAGTCTGCCATGCAACATACCTGCGGAAGAGCGGTAAAGAAAGAATTTGCTTGTAGAAGTCTGCGGGATTTGTTCGCCACGTTTCACCTACTCGTGGCTTTAATATATCAGGGGTTGGAGAACTTTACTCTTATACTTCTTAAAGACCTAATATACATATATATATATACATATATATATATACATATATATATATATATATATATATATATATATATATATATATATATATATATATATATATATATATATATATAATATATATATATTATATATATGTATATATAAATATATATATATGTATATGCATATATATTTATATATATATATATAATATGTATATATATATATAATTTATATATATATATATATATATATATATATATATATATATATATATATGATTTTCGCTTCGAAGAGTGGATTCCACAATTTCTTAAGCATACGACCGTAAGTTTCATTGGCGAAACTGTAATGTGAAAGGCAGCAATAGTAACGTTTACGATGAAGAATTTCAGCAGGACATGAGAAAGAGATATATATAGAGAGAAAGACATATGTATGGATAACTAGATCTACACACAGATAGATAGATAATAGGTAAAAAATAGATGTGTATATATAATAGACACATAAATGGAGCGAGAGAGAGAGAGAGAGAGAGAGAGAGAGAGAGAGAGAGAGAGAGAGAGAGAGAGAGAGAGAGAGAGAGAGAGAAGAGAGAGAGAGAGAGAAGAGCGAGCGAGCGAGAGAGAGAGAGAGAGAAGAGAGAGAGAAGAGAGAGAGAGAGAGACAGCGAGAGAGAGAGAGAGAGAGAGAGAGAGAGAGAGAGAGAGAGAGAGAGAGAGAGAGAGAGAGAGAGAGAGAGAGAGAGAGAGAGACAGAGAAAGAGAGAGACAGAGAAAGAGAGACAGACAGACAGACAGACAGACATACAGCCAGAAAGAGAGAGAATAAATAACAACAACAAAGTAAAAAAGAAAAAAGAAGCTTACTTGCGCGTTGAAGGTGTGTCCGAAGATCTCTCCCAGTTTCTTGGCGTACATCTCCGACTTCCCGGTCTCCGTGGCGTACAAGATCGTCGCCTTGATCCTCTTGGAGAGCGCCTTGCCGAATAACTTGCTCGTAAACTTGACAGCTCTGAGGATGTCAAGAGTGAGATCAAATTATGTTTTTCTTGTGGGTGGGGAGAGGTGAACTTGACAGCTCTGAGGATGTCAAGAGTGAGATCAGCGCATGTTTTCTTGTGGGTGGGGAGAGGAGTTGAAATTCTCCGTTTTAATTTGTTTAAAATGGCTTACTTTAATGGTGGGAGGAGGGATAAATCTTGCGATTTTATTACAACGCGGGAAATATAAATGATATTCGAAAGATCGTAAAAGGCTTTGTCTTCACTTTGCATCACATGATCGGGCTATGGAATATTCAGCACGGAAGCACCATCCTCCTCATATCTCACCGAATAATGTGTCATCGAAAAATACATACGAGATTGAAGCGAAACATCTCCGATTCATTTATCACAGAATAAAGCGAAACACTCTGAGTCGGGATATTCTCACCGAATAATATACTAGAGAATAATAGATAATCCCGAGACAGGTTATTCTCACCGGATAGTATATCACAGAATAACACGAGACTCTTCGGATCAGGTTATTCTCACCGACTAATATATCAAAATATTACGAAACACTCCAAGTCAGGATATTCTCACCGAATACTATACTACAAAATGATAAATACGTGATCAAAACGAAAATCCCGAGGTAGGTTATCCTCACCGAATAATATATCACAGAATAACACGAATTACTCCGGGTCAGGTTATTTTCATCGAATAATATATCACAAAATAACAAAACACTCCAATCCAGGATATTCTCACCGAATAATAAACTACAGAATGATAAATAAGAGATGAAAACGAAAATCCCGAGGCAGGTTATCCTCACCGAGCGATCTCCTTGAAGCGAAACTTGCGCTTGGTCTTCCGAACGGAGTTTCGATTCACGTCTTTAGTTTTCTTCCAGACGTGGGTCTTCCAAGCGGGGTCCTGGTACTCGTAGGAAGGCTTGAGGTAGTAAAGCGACATCTCCTGGTGGAATACGGGCGTGATGGAGCCCGAGAGAGGCGGCACGATCCACACCCAGTCGGCAGGACAGCCCCCACGAAGGCGCTGCTCGTTCTCGAAGTGTTTCATGAAGGACTCGGCGGCGGAATGGTGGTCCACGATGGTCACGTTTAAGCTCTGTGGGGAGGGGGAGGTAGGGGGGAAAGGTGGGTGTAGAAGATAGAAGGGGTGGTGGAGAGGGGCGGGGTGGTGGGGAGAAGTGGGGGGAGGCGGTAGAGATAGAGGGAGTGGTGGAGAGAAGCGAAGAGGCGGTAGGAAGAGTGCGGGGGTGGTGAGGGTTGAGGGAGAAGCGGTGGTGTGGAAGTAGGAAAAGTAGAAATTTAAGCTGAGTACTAACGCGATAGGTAATGGAAACAAGGTCTAATTATAGATAACAAAAGACTGCTACTTTTACGACTAAAACGTGGATGAAATGTATTGAATAATATCGATGTGGGAGTAAACATTACTACCATAGGCAGTACTATTATGCTTATTTTTTATTTATTTTTTTTTACTATCACAAATAAATCGATACTATCATATATAATATCAACGACTTTACCACTGCTAGCAATACTTATTATGCTACTAAAACAAGGATAATTGCAATAATAACTACAACAACAATTAGAAACAAAAATAGTAGTTTAAAAGCAAATGGAGACCTAATGGCCAATTTCCCAATAAGGGCGACAGATGTAGAAAAACAGTACGAATGAGAATGAATATCTTCACAAAACAAGAGATATTAATTCTCATTCATGCCTTTTCAAACTTTATCAACATGAATACAGTTCATGACGACAAACGATAACTATGACAGTATTGCACTCCATCCAAAATTGGAGTTGCAGATTCTGACCTGGAAGGAGTGAAGGACTGCAATGTTGACTTCTACCAGTGCTTTATCCTTCCACAGATTCGTAGGACTTCGTGTATCTAAGCCCATTTGACGACCCACAGTCTGGAGAGAAATATCTTGGAATGTAATAATAATAATGATAAAAAGAAATAAAAATTAAAGACTTGTTGGATATTGGGATTAAAGATTTACATTCAGAGACGTGAGATTCAAATATTCTTTTTCCTAAGGCATTCGTCTATCTTATGCTTAAACTATCTAACCGTCAGTTTATTCATTTAGTTATTCTTAGATTTGTCGATTTCTTTGTATATCTCCTTGTGAATTTATTCACTTTTTCACTTGTTTCCTGATTTGTCAATTCACTGATTTCTTAATTCATTCAGTTATCAATCAGTCCCATCTTCCATTTATATATATATATATATATATATATATATATATATATATATATATATATATATACATATATACATATATTACCAACTATATTTCCAGCTCACCTCGAGAATGTTGAAGCGATGAGGGTCGCACAGATCACGTGTTCCGATCTCAGACACCATGTACCAGCCGTTGAAGGGCGGCCCGGGAACTCCAGGCCCCCGCAGTCAAACATGAGGGAGGCGACGGCGGAGGGCGTACCACTGCAGGTCCAGGTCGGTGAACCACTTGTATCTGTGTGGAGGCGGTGGAGGAGGAGGTGGGAGGGGAGGCGAGGAAGGAGGAGGGGAGGTGGAGGTGGAGGAGGTAGAGTTGGTTGAATTTAGGTATTATCATTTTTTTGATCTTGGTCTGTTTCGTTATATTTTCTCTTTATATTTATATACATACATACATATACACACACACACACATATATATATATATATATATATATATATATATATATATATATATATACATATACATATACATATTGCACGCACACACAGACGTTCATATTGTACATATATACATATAAATATATGTATATATTTATATACACATATATGTACACACACACACACACACATACACCCCTTCGTACTCACTCGGGGTGGCTGATGGGGATCGTCAGGATGAGGTCTTGGGGATGTCGAACCACTCCGGGTCGTGGCCGTTGGCGGACAGCACGAGGGGCAGCACGTCCCACCGCCCGCCTTTCGGCTTCCATCCCAGCCTCACGCACCTACGGGGGGGGGGGAAGGGGAAGGGGAAGGGAAGGGAAGGAGGAGGGGGGGGGAGGGAGGGAAGAGGAGGGAGGAAGGAGAGGGAAGGGGAGGAGAGGAGGGAGGGAAATGGGAGGAGGGAGGAGGGTGGGAGGGAAGGGAAAGGAAAGGGGAGAGAAAGGGATGGGGTAGGATAGAAAGAGAAGGGAAGGGAGGTGAGAGGAGGAGGAGAGGGAAGGGTGAGGGGGAGAGAAGCGAAAGGTCAGTGCGTCTCCTGTTTATGATTATAGACTATGCTATGTGTGCATTTGATATCAATGAGTTTGTATTTAGTTCTATTTGGCCATTATATGTATCTGTTAGTCTATCTATCTGTCCGATTCTCTCTCTCTCTCTCTCTTTTCTTCTCTTTCTCTCTCTCTTTCTCTCTCTCTCTCTCTCTCTCTCTCTCTCTCTCTCTCTCTCTCTCTCTCTCTCTCTCTCTCTCTCTCTCTCTCCTCTCTCTCTCTCTCTCTCTACCCTCCTCTACCTCTACCTCTACCTCTCCTCTCCCTCCCTCTCTCTCTCCCTCTCTCTCTCTCTCTCTCCCTCTCTCTCTCTCTCTCTCTCTCTCTCTCTCTCTCTCTCTCTCTCTCTCTCTCTCTCTCTCTCTCTCTCTCTCTCTCTCTCTCTCTCTCTCTCTCTCTCTCTCTCTCTCTCTCTCTCTCTCTCTCTCTCTCTCTCTCTCTCTCTCTCTCTCTCTCTCTCTCTCTCTCTCTCTCTCTCTCCTCTCTCTCTCTCTCTCTCTCTCTCTCTCTCTCTCTCCTCTCTCTCTCTCTCTCTCTCTCTCTCTCTCTCTCTCTCCTCTCTCTCTCTCTCTCTCTCTCTCTCTCTCTCTCTCTCTCTCTCTCTCTCTCTCTCCCTCTCCCTCGCACATTATTGTTATTGCTATCATTATCCTATCAGTAGTATCATTAACATTGAAATTGTTGCAATATAATATCAACGATAACAGTGTTGACGAGGCGGGCAGAGACAATAATGATTGTTATTATCAATATTACTACTACTACTAACGGTTCCGCTGAATGATAAAAAATAACAATGGAGAGAACACAAAAAGTATCCCTTTTGGATAACGATAATAATACTAATCATAATAACAACAATGATAATGATAGCAATTATGATAATGATGATAATAATACTAATGTTAATTATGACAATAATGATAATAACAGATAATAGTAATAATAATTACATTAATAAGACTAATGATAATAGTAATTATGATAATAACAAATAATGATAATAACAAGGATAATGATAATATTGATGAAGGTAATAATACTAATGATAATGATAATAACAATAAAAACAATAATATTATAATAATGATAATGGTTTATAATAATAACAATAAAAATGCTAAAAACAATATTATCAATAAAAATAGCAGAACTGAAGATAATAATAAAAACGAAGATAACAACAACGACGACAACAACAATGATAATGATAATAATAATGATAATAACAATAATAAAATAATAATAACAATAATGATAACAACAATAAAATAATAATGATAATAACATGGACAATAAAAACTCGAATAACACCATGACGCAATTTTTTCCGAAAAATTAAAACTCCATGACGAATGATAACGACAGGCGCAACAGGCGTGAGGGACAGTATCGCTCAAGGGAACCGTTCCAGAAGTTTTCGGTCACATTCCACTACAGCGTCGCAAAATGAACAAAAAATACGAGAAGTAACGATTTATTATTTATTTCTCTCTTGGCTTTGTTCCTGATAAATATAAAGCTTGTTTTTATAGCGATTTTGATTTTTTAAAATTATTTATTTCTCTATTTGTTTATTAATTGATCTATCTATTTATTAATTGATCTATTTATTTATCAATTTATCTATCTATTTATGAACTCATCTGATTTCCATTTGTTTATTTGTTCTTTCGGAAATACCTCTTTAATGCTATGTGTGTCTGTGCGTATTCGCATCGTGTGCACATTCGTATGTGTACATGTACGGGAATTTGACTTCATATACAAAGAAGAAGAAGAAGAAGAAGAATAGGAAGAAGAGAACAAGAAGAGGAAGAAGAAGAAAGGGAGAAAGAAAAAGAAAAAGAAAAAGAAGAAAAAAAAAAAAAAAGAAGAAAAGAAGAAAAAAAGAAAAAGAAGAAGAAAAAAGAAAAGAAAAAGAAAAAAGAACAAGACAACAACAACAAGAAGGAAAACCTCCTTTATCGGCCTTCGGCACTTTCTTCCGCCTGGCGCCCCCTCCTGCACCTGCCAGAGGCTACGAAGGGGACACCTGGGCGGGGAAGGTCCTCTTTAATGGCTGTCTCACGTCTGATCCCCTACACAACGGGCGGGAAATCTAAACACGGGAACACGCGGAGGGTTAACGGGCGTATATTGGTTGGGCGGGGGGGGGGGGGGTGGCGCGGGATACGAGCCTAAAAGGTAGAGAGGTTGTTGATTTATTGACAAGCTTTTAAGGGGGTGTTGTATGGTTCTCCCTTCCTGTTTTTTTTATCTTCTTTCTTTCGTTCTCTCTCTTTCGCCTCTCCCCTTTCTCTTACTCTCACACCCCCTTCTCTTTCCCCTTACCCTTTCCATCTCCCTTTCGAAATGTCCCGGATGACCCGAAACGACATAAAGAAGCAAGAGATTTGCCAACACCCGTTTGCATTTTCTTCCAAGTCGTGCCAAGACTCCGCGGCAAAGTTCGAGACACAAGTGGCCTCCATTCGTATAATTTCGGGACGGTCGCCGAATGTTGCTAAATTTTTCATAATGGCGAGGATTTCCGCGACTCGGGAGGGAGACGAGGGGGCGCTAGAGGTGAAGGGGAATTGTAACTTTAGTCTCGACTCTAAAGTGCTCTTATGCGGTTGAAAGTTTCGAAACTTTCCCTTAAGTTTAAGGGGAAAGACAACTGGAATGGCAAACCAGGGCACCCTTTTGCTGTAATTAATGGCTATAATTCGGGTGATATAACTGTTGGTTCAGGAATAACAAGAACAAAGATATGCTTGCAGATCGTGAACCAAATGGCCTACGTTTTAAGTGCACATTTTCTCTCTTCTTTTTTTAGGAAAGGATTCTACAAGATTGTGCTCTGCGGTTCTTCGTCTCTGCCGTTTTTCCCTCCGAGTCATCTCCTGTCCCTCATTTCTCGTAATCTCTCCCGTGAAATCTCCCTTTTCCTTTTCTCTCTTTCAGATCCTCTTAGGGAGTGCTTTCACCATCCTTCATATCCATATATTTGTATTTTCTAGGGTAAATACTCCAGCATTCATTGTCATGGTCTGGTAGGGGTAATTTTGAAGGAGGGCTTGTAAATTCTCTATTTGATGGGATAAAATTATAAAATAAGCGAAATTGATGTCATCCTTGGCAAATTCTTCCCATGGATGTGAATCATGTCATAGTAGTCTATCTTTGCGATTTCATTTCCACCCTTCGTTCGCATACACAGCATCCTCCTCCATCCCATCCCTCAATCGATCCATCCCTTCCCTTTTGACCTCTTAGCCTCTTTAGCCATCTGACCGTCCCTTGACCTACCCCCCCCCACCACCTCCCCCCTCTTCCGAGACCTCCTCCCCTACCCCCGCCACCTCCCGCCTCTTCCCGAGACCTCCTCCCAGCCCTCCCTAAAGCGGACCCCTCACCCCTTCCCCCCAACCCCCTGGGACACTTCCACCCTCCCATCCCCTGCCCAAATCCCCTGCACCCCCCCCCAGCCCCTGCCGAGACCCCTGGAGGCTGCTGACGTTCCCTCGGGCTTCACGCTTTAGTCTGACGTTCATCCCGAGGGGCGCACAACTCCTGTACTTGTTGCTACTCTCGCTGGTACGGTGCAGGTGCATGAGCCAGGTGAGTTGGCCGATGACCTGGTACTAGGTCAGTCTAGCTTTTTTTTTTTTTTTTTTATTTATTCTTTCGTGTTGTATTTTTGTGTGTGTTTTTGTGGATTTTATATTTTTTTTTATTATTTCTTATCTGTACCTCATTGTGTTATTTTTCCTATCATGAATTTGCCTATTACGTTTGTTTTATTATTAGTTCAATGTAGTTCATAAAAATTGCTTCTAAATCATACGAAAATCGCTTAGAAATAATATTAAGAAAGTGGTCCTATTGTGCAGGAAGTATTTATATATTTATTCTCAATATGAATGTCATTATCATCATCGTAATGCCTAAGTGATGCTTACTATCATTACTGATATTCAAGTAGTTCATATTATCAACTGCATCAGCATTTTTAATAGAATTACGCAAACACTATGATTATCATTACTAGCATCATCATTATTACTATTATTACCATACTGATGGTATTGGTAATAATGATAATAACATGATAATAAAACTGGTAATAATGATACTAATAATAATAATCTTTGACATTGTTATTACTGTTATTATCATCATTATTGTCATTTACTTTTTATAGTCAGTATTATTATCATCATTATTATGATTATTGTTATTATCATTATTATAATTACATTTATTCATGATTATTATCATGTTCATATCTATTATTATTGTTATGAATAATCATTCTGATTGTGAATATCATCATCATTATCTTTTTCTGATAATTTCTTTTGTTATTATCATTACCGTCATCATTATTACTATTATCATTATTGTCAAGACAATATCATATTATTGTCATTATTATCCTTATCATCATTACCAACAGAATAAGTATTATCATATCATTACTATCATCACCACCATCGTCAGCATCACCATCACTATCATCATCACCATCATCTCCATCATTATCATCATCATCATCACCATCCCCATAATCACCATCATCATCACCATCACCCTCATCATCATCACCATCACCCTCACCATCATCACAAACATTAAACTAATCACACCTTCAATCATTTAAGAGAGTGTAGATTCTAAAGTATACTTCCTAAATTTTTTAGCATGTGTCTTCGAGAATCTTTAATGAACCTTTTTACGATTTCATGCGATGCGCAAACTTGGAACAAACTGCAAACATAAAATACTTTTCCTCGGCAGAAAACGGTTGGGGATGGATGCAAATAAAAAGAGGCAAAGGCGACACGTGGATAGATAGATAGATGAATCGTCAGATAGAATCGGTAGATATAGATAGATAGTGATCAGATCAGATAGATGATAGATATGAATCGGTAAGATAGATAGATAGATAGATGAATCGGTAGACAGATAGATAGATAGATGAAATCCGAATCGGTAGACAGATAGATAGATAGATGAATAGGATAGATAGATAGATGAATCGTAGACAGATAGATAGATAGATAGTGAATCGGTAGACAGATAGATAAATAGATGAATCGGTAGACAGATAGATAGATAGATAGATAAATCAGTAGGCAGATAGATCGATAGATAGATGAATCGGTAGGCAGATAGATAGATAGATAGATAGAATCGGGAAACATATAATATATATATTATATATAATATAATATATTAATATATATATATTATATATAGAGAGAGAGAGAGAGAGAGAGAGAGAGAGAGAGAGGAGAGAAGAGAGAGAGAGAGAAGAGAGAGAGAGAGAGAGAGAGAATGCGAGAGATGCGAGAGAAAGAGAGAAGAGACAGAGAGAAGAGAGAATGAGAGAGAGAGAGAAGAAATAAAGAAAGAAGAAGAGAGAAGAGAAAGAGAGAGAGAGAGAGAGAGAGAGAGAGAGAGAGAGAGAGAGAGAGAGAGAGAGAGAGAGAGAGAGAGAGAGAGAGAGAGAGAGGAGGAGGGGGGGGGGAGAGAGAGAGAGAAAAAGAGAGAGAAAGAAAGTGAGTGAGTGAGATAGATAGCTAGATAGATAGATAGAGAGAGAGATATGGATAGACAGACAGACAGAGAGACAGAGACAGAAACAGACAAACAAATATTAAAACAGAGACAGAAAGAGAGAAAGAAAAAACAAAAAACCATCTACAGCAATGCCACCTGCGCACACCAACTGTACTTTGCATTTAGCGACAGAAAATAATGTAGCCACACCCGACACGGAAACGATAGTCCTATGAACATGGAGTACAAGATGTCTACGTAATATAGCCACACTTATACTCTAGTGTGTATAAGAAGGCTGAAGGCAAGGAAAGGGTGTGGGAGACGGTCGGTGAGAGGGAGTAGAGAGGGAGGGAGAGAGAGGAAAAGGGAGAGGGAAAGGGAGTGGAAGAGGAAGAAAGAGATGGATACAACCATACTTAAACTCTAGTGTGTCTAAGAAGGGTAAAGGGGGGAGAGGGACGGTGAGAGGGAACAGGAGAGGAAAAAAGGGAGAGTGAGGGAGAGGGAGAGGGGGGGGGAGAGAAAGAGGAAGAAAGAGATATAACTAGACTTTCAGTAAGGATGGTAAACCTGAGAAAGAGAAAGGGAGAGAGAGTGGGAGAGAGATAGGGAGAGAAAGATAAGGAGAGAGAGTGAGAGAGAGTGAGAGAGAGAGAGAGAGAGAGAAGAGAGAGAGAGGAGAGAGAGAGAGAGAGAGAGAGAGAGAGAGAGAGAGAGAGAGAGAGAGAGAGAGAGAGAGAGAGAAAGAGAGAGAGAGAAAGAGAAAGAGAGAGAAGAGAGAATAAGAAGAGAAAGAATACGAGAGAAGAAAAAAAGAAAAGAAAGAGGAAGAGGAAGAAGAAAGAAAGAGAGAGAGAGAGAGGGCGAGGATGAGGGCAAAGGGGATACTAACTAATTACCCAGGTAAACAAAGAACATGTGTGAGTGGGCAGCGATGTCCCTCCTCCTCCAACCCCCCCCCCCTCCCCCCCCCCCTCCACCTCCCTCCTCCTAAGGCCTGAGGACGCTGTGGGAGAGTGTCCTTATCACCTCGATCGATATTTCCTGTTTAAATTCAGCTCGGGGCGACAGAGAATACTGCTGGCGTGGGGGGGGGCGGGAGGGGGTGAGGGGGAGGGGGCTTGGGGGCGGGAGGGTGGGGAGAGGGGAGGGGTAAGGGGGCGAGGTGAGGGGTAAGGGGGGCGAGGGGGGGAGGGAGGGAGGAAGGGAGAGAGGAGAGGGATAGAGAGAGAGGATAAGGAGGGAGAAGGGAGAGAAGGAGAAAGGGAGGAGAAGGGAGAAGGGAGAGGGAGGGAGGGAGAGAGGGGGGAGGGAGAGGAAGGATTTTGGGACTTTGCTAAGGGTCGGATCCTCCCCACCCCCCTGTCTCTCTCTTTCTCTCTCTCTGCCTACTTATCTATCTGTGTTCACTTATCTTTAACTGTGCATCTTTCTGTCTGCCTAACGATATCTCTCCCTATTAAACTATTTGAAAATATATTTATCCATATCTCTCCCCCATAGCCTATCTTTATCTATCTAACATCTATCAGTCTATCTATCTATCAGTTTATCTATCTATCTATCAGTCTATCAGTCTATCAATCTATCGATCTGTCTGTCAATTTATCTATCTATCAATTTATCATTTATCATTATATCTATCAATTTATTAATCTATCTATCAATTTATCAATCTATCTATCAATCTATCATTTTATCTATCTATCTATCAATCTATCATTTTATCTATCTATCTATCTACCTTCCTATCCATCAGACGCACGGATTTTGTTTCAGTTCCCAAGTGTATGGATGGTGTGCTCGATGTCCCCTGCACAACACACCGACCCCTGTCGAAGCAGAACCACACGTGTTCAAGCCGTTCAAGATGGACATTCGGGCGAGGCAAGTTCAATAGGGAACCCTTCTACGCGAGGTTTTAAGTGTCGGTGTTGATTTGATTCCTGTTGATTCTTGCTTAGGATTTAATCAGCGTCGGTAACTAGATGTTGGTGCTGCAAATAGATGATGGGATGAATATTTTAAATGAACGTTCAAGATGTTATGAATTGATCACTGGCTCACCTCTGGCAAAGTTTCGTGATGGAAGGTGAACGGTGAGAAAGATATATTTTCGTCTACCGTTAACTCACTGGGACATTGCTCCAAAAGTTGT
>NW_020870963.1:366133-369787 GCF_003789085.1 Penaeus vannamei
ATGATAACATTATAGTCATGATAATAGAAAATATAATTTAAAAAGCAACAACAATAGAAATATCAATAACATAAACGATATTAATAATAATAATAATAATAACAAAAAGAAAAATAACAATAACGATAATAATAACACCAGCAACTCTGACAACAAGAAAGAAAATAGAAACTCAAAAAAAAAAAAAAAAAAAAAAGTTAACGCTAAAAGATTCCCTAACAATTATATGATTTAATTAATATGTATTAAAACAACAGCAACGATAGATTGATTAATAAACAAATATTTAAAAAAAATAACAGCTAAATTATTTACTAAACTTCAAATTTAATAGGGTCATATGTTATTACGGAAACCTCCCCCCCCAAAAAAAAAAATTATAATAAATAAATAAAAAAAAGAAAAAAAAAAGAGAATACCAAGAAGAAAAAAGAAAATGAAAATATAAACAAACACATCAATACTTAGGGATCGCTCATTGTTGTCAACAAAACAAAAAGAAAAAAAAAGAAAAAAAAATAGAAAATAAAAACAAACAAATAAATATTAACACCCAGAGCAACATTTAGCTTCAAAATATCACAAAAATAAATCTTCAAAATTACAAAATTTCAAAATGAGAAAAAATAGCAAAACTTCAAAAAATAACAAAATGACAAAACAAACAAAATCTCTGAAAATAATAAAACAAAAAAAAATTTCAAAATAACAAAAAAGAAAATTAAAATAACAAAACAAAGAAAAATCCAAAATAACAAAACAAGAAAATAACAAAACAAGAAAATTCCAAAAATAACAAAACAAGAAAATTTCAAAATAACAAAACAAGAAAATTCCAAAATAACAAAAACAAGAAAATTCCAAAATAACAAAACAAGAAAATTTCAAAATAACAAAACAAGAAAATTCCAAAATAACAAAACAAGAAAATTCCAAAATAACAAAACAAGAAAATTTCAAAATAACAAAACAAGAAAAAAAATCAAGAAAATTAAAATAACAAAACAAGAAAATTCCAAAATAACAAAACAAAGAAAATTCCAAAATAACAAAACAAGAAAATTTCAAAAATAACAAAAACAAGAAAAAATTCCAAAATAACAAAACAAGAAAATTCCAAAATAACAAAACAAGAAAATTTCCAAAATAACAAAACAAGAAAATTTCAAAATAACAAAACAAGAAAATTCCAAAATAACAAAACAAGAAAATTCCAAAATTAACAAAACAAGAAAATTCCAAAATAACAAAACAAGAAAATTTCAAAATAACAAAACAAGAAAATTCCAAAATAACAAAAACAATGAAAATTCCAAATAACAAAAAAAAAACAAAAAATAACAAAACAAGAAAATTCCAAAATAACAAAACAAGAAAAATTTTCAAAAAAACAAAACAAGAAAATTCCAAAATAACAAAACAAGAAAAATTCAAAAATAAAACAAAAAACAAAGAAAAAAATAACAAAACAAGAAAATTCCAAAATAAACAAAACAAGAAATTTCAAAAATAACAAAACAAGAAAATTCCAAATAACAAACAAGAAAATTCCAAAATAAAAAACAAGAAAATTTCAAAAAAAACAAAACAAAAAAAAAATCCAAAATAACAAAACAAGAAAATTCCAAAATAAACAAAACAAGAGAAAATTCCAAAATAACAAAAACAAGAAAATTCCAAAATAACAAAAAAAGAAAATTCCAAAATAAAAAAACAAGAAAATTCCAAAATAAAAAAAACAAAAACAAAGAAACAAGAAAATTTCCAAAATAACAAAACAAAGAAAATTAACAAAAACAAGAAAATTCCAAAATAACAAAACAAGAAAAATTCCAAAAATAACAAAAACAAAGAAAATTTCAAAATAACAAAACAAGAAAATTCAAAAATAACAAAACAAGAAAAAACAAAAATTAAAAAAACAAGAAAATTTCAAAAATAACAAAACAAGAAAATTCCAAAATAACAAAACAAGAAAAAAAATAACAAAACAAGGCAAAAATAACAAACAAGGAAATTTTCAAAATAACAAAACAAGAAAATTTCAAAATAACAAAAAGCAAAACTCCAAAATAGCAAAACGACAAAACTTCACAATAACCAAACAACAAAACTTCAAAACATCAAAATTTCAGCTTTACCGCCGATAAACCGCGATCTAATTTGCTGCTCCCCGTAAACTCAAATTAAATAAATAAAAACATCAACGAAAATAACAACAGTAAAACAAACTTCAAAATAACATAACATAAAAAAAAAATCAAGATAACAAAGCAATAAACCTTCAAGACAATAATAAAAAAACAACTTCAAAATAACAAAACATACTCAAACTCCATGGACCAATTTATTAACATCCATAAAGTTAAGGTTAATAGGATCGCACCTTATAACTTGCAAAACTAACAATAACAACAATAAATATTCAAAATAATGAAAAGCAAAACTTCAAAACGACAAAACATCAAAATCACAAAACAAAAATAAATAAATAAAAGTAAGCAACAAAACTTCAGAAATACAAAACTTCAAAATAAAAAACAACAAAACTTCAAAATGACAAAACAACAAAAACAACAACAAAACTTCAAAATATCAAAACTTAAAAATAACAAAACATCAAAACAACCAAAACAAAAACATCAAAACAAACAACGAAAACTTCAAAAAACATCAAAACAACAACAAACCAACACCAAAACACCAAAACATCAAAACCTTCAAAACTCCAAAACCTCAAACAACAAAAACCCAAAACAAACTCCACCTCCACCACCACTTGAACCCCCATTCCCCACCCACTGAACCCCAATCCCACTCCACTGAACCCCCATTCCCAACTCCACAGAACCCCCATCCCCATCCACACTGAAACCCCCATCCCACTCCACTGGAACCCCCATATCCCACCTCCACTGAACCCCATCCCACTCCACTGAACCCCAATCCCCACTCCAATGAACCCCATCCCACTCCACAGAACCCCCATCCCACTCCACTGAACCCCAATCCCACTCCACTGAACCCCCATCCCACTCCACTGAACCCCCATCCCACTCCACTGAACCCCCATCCCACTCCACTGAAACCCCCATCCCACTCCACTGAACCCCCATCCACTCCCACTGAACCCCCATCCCACTCCACTGAACCCCAATCCCACTCCACTGAAACCCCCATTCCCACTTCCACTGAACCCCCATCCCCACTCCACTGAAACCCCCATCCCACTCCACTGAACCCCTCCCATCCCCACTCCACAAGAAACCCCATCCCACTCCACTGAAACCCATTCCCACTCCACTGAAAACCCCCATCCCACTCCCAACAGAAAACCCCATCCCACTCCACAGGAACCCCCATCCCCACTTCCAACTGAAAACCCCAAACCCCACTCCACTGGAAAACCCCCCATCCCAAACATCCAACTGAAAGCCCCCATCACTCCCACTGAAACCCCAACCCCCACTCCAAACTGAACCCCGAACCCACCTTCCACTGAAAACCCCCATACCCCACTTCCACTGGAACCCCCAATTCCCACCTCCACTTGAACCCCCCATTCCCCCCACTCCCACAGATAAAAAAACCCCACATACCCACTCACCCTGACCCCCTTTTCACCCCACTTTCCACTGAACCCCCCATCCCACT
>NW_020870963.1:369887-387387 GCF_003789085.1 Penaeus vannamei
TATATATATATGTGTGTGTGTGTGTGTATTTATATGTATATGTATACAAACACACATATGCACAACACACACACACACAACACACACACAACACAACACACACACACACACACACACACACACACACACACACACACACACATACACACACATATATATACATACATATATGTATATATATACATATATATACAAATATGTATATATCTACATATATACACATATATACATATGTATATATATATACATATTTATAATATATATATATATATATTTATATATATATATATATATATATATAATATATGCAGACACACACATACGCATGGTAATACACATAGGTTAGCTATTTTCCTCATATTTGGTACCTTGTTACTTCCTTTGAAATTACGAGCAGCAGGAGGAGAAAGAGGGAGTACTTAAAAATCTGGAACTATTTTGTATCCAGATTTTGTTAATGTTAATGACATTTTTGCATGCGTTATTGTCTATCAGAGCATTTTATTTATGAGAAAAGTTAGACAAATCATCTAAAACAAAACAAAAAACAAGAGAAATCATTAACATACTTTTAGAAAATGGACGATTTATAAATCCGGACATGGAGTGCCTCGAATTGCATGTTTCAAGAAAACAGAAATATACTTTTAAAACACAGATATAGGCTGCGATTCGATTTTCAGATCTTAAGTAGACAAGGATACAAGGGGAAATCTTCAGTCGAAGTCAAAAAGAATTAAGAAAAAACGGTCTCCACAAGTACACAAATTACTTTCTGTCAGGTTTTTTTTTTTCTGCAATGAAGAGCTACTATCGCTGTTATCGCCGGTGGTACTATTATCGTTATCATTGATGCATCATTACTATTACTATTTAATGTTTTGCATATTTCGTTGCGATACTGTTATCATCGCTAATATTAAAATCACCGGTATTACCATCTACTACTATGAATAATTGTATTTTGCCATCATTGCAATTAACACATTGACATAACCGTTTACCGTTTACCATTACCATTTACATATCCAGTTATTTTGATATCATCATCATTATCATTAACACCATTACTATTACTATTCTCTATTCAATTCGAAGATTCCCTCAAAAAAAGCAAAAAAAAAAAAAACTTTGCCACCATATAGTATGTCTAGACTGTATTCAATGGGTTCCTCCTTGGTATGCGACCTTTTAACCAGACGTATCTTCTTAACGAGCTACAGAACCCATTAAATAAAAGATGCAGTTCTATTGACATGCATGACTGTCATGGACGCGGTCAAACATTCATTTGTGAGGGACACCTGTCTCCGCCAGGTGCGCTGCCCACCCCCCTTACCCTCGTTCCTTAACCTTGCTCTCCCGTTTGTGCTTTCTTTATGTGCTTTTTTGCTCTCGAATTTCCTTCATGCTTTCTGTACGGCAATACTTTTCGTAGCTGGAGAGACGGGCAATCTACAATCTACTTGTAATCTAGAGTGAAAAGCAAATCGACAAAAAGGAATTCCGACAGATTTCTTCGCTTGAAACTGCTTTGACGTGTGAGATTGTCTTGGTGGTGATGGGTGATATTATTTTTCTTGCTATTTCTGTAAGAGGACAAAGGGTAGATAAATAATTATAGATCAAGTTAAATTGCAATTATTTCAATAATTATCGGTTTACTCTTCGATTAGTTCCTTTGAGATTATTACACCTTTCATCATTGTTTTTCACTTGCAATATTTCATGTGCCTTGCAGATTGTTAGCGAAGATGAAGTTGTCCTTTGTATTGGTTAGTAATGGTTATGTTGATTATGTTATCTATGTTATCATTAGCAATTTTGGTTGGTAGTAGTAGTGGTTGTGTTGGTGGTGAACTCCCATACCCCCCCACCCCCACCCCCCTTCTCTCCCCGTCTGTCGATGTGAGACAACTAACAATGTTCCCCGATTTCATAAATATGCACTGGCAGTTCCGGTCCTTGGCTAAGTGTGGACGGAATGACTGAATGCAGGAGAAAGTGAAAAATGGAGTGGAAGAAAGCGAATCAAGGGACGAAAACTAAAGAAAAGGCGAAATCAATAGGTGTCAGTCGCCCATGTCGGGAAAATTAATGGGGTGATAAATGGAGCACTTTGACATTTTGGTTATTTGTCTTATCTCTCTGGACAGCCAAGATTTGAGATTGTTCTGGGAGGTGGGACAGAAAGGGACGAAGAGGAAAAGGGGGGTAGAAGGACAGAAAGGAAAAAAGTAAGTATTAGGAGAAAGAGGTCAGCGAAAAGGGGGGGAAAAAATAAAGGCTATGAAAATGTGCAGGAGATGGAGGTAAGAAGAAGTTGAGGTGGTGGAGGTGGAAGAGGAGGAAAAGGGAGTGATGGAAGTGGTTGAGGAGAAGGAGGAGGAGAAAACGAAGGAAAAAGAGGAAAAGGGAAGGGAAAAGGAAAAGGACAAGGAACTGAAAAAAAATCAGAAAAGAAAAAAAAAGGAGGAGGAGATAATGATGAAGATGAAGAAGAAAAAAAGAGGAAGAGGAGAAAAAGAAAAGGAAAAGGAAACGAAAAGAAAAGGGAAAAGTAAAAATAAAGAAACAAAAATAAAAAAGAGAGAAAAGTAAGAAGAAGAAGAGGAGGAGGAGAAACTGAAAAGGAAACGAAATAGAAAAATAGAAAAAAAAACAACAAGGAAAATTAGAAGAAGGACAAGAAAAAAGAAAAGTAGTAGAGAAGAAGAGGAAGAGTAGAAAAAGAAAAGTAAAAAGAAAAAAAGAAAGGAGAAGAGAAAGAAGAAATTAAGAGAAAAAAGAAAAAAAGAAAAGGAGAAGAAGGAGGAGGAAATGAAGAGGAAGAGGAAGGGGAGGCCAAAGGCAGAAGATGGAGAAGCGAGGGAGTGAACCGGGGAAAATGAGTGAAAGAAACGAGAAAAGACTGGAGAGGAAAAAGGAAGAGATAGCAGGAAAACTGGTTTAGGGAATCGAATATAAAGGCTGGAGATAGAGAAAGAACAGGAGAAAGAGTATAGTGAAAAGGAATAGGCAGTAAGAAGGAAACAGGGCAAGAGAAATTGAAGAGGACGAAAACAACAAAGAATAGATAAAATTGTTATTGATCTAAATTTGCAAATACTATTTCAATAATTACCTACTTGCTATTTCAGTAAGAGGACAAAGGATAGATAAATTATTTTTGATCAAGTTAAATTTCAATTATTTCAGTAATAATCGGTTTACTCTTCGATAAGTTTCTTTGAGATGATTACACCTTTCATCATTGTTTTTCACTAGCAAATCTCATGTGTCTTACAGATTGTTAGCGAAGACAAACTATCTATTACTGATTTACATGAACTCTTTGAGGGAACATTTCAGAATCCGTGTCCATTTTCCACTGTATAAGCTAATACTCAGCGAGTTTCATTATAATCCAAACCTAGCTATGCCACCCCAATACCAGAAATATATGTAGACTTTCATTTATTTATTGAAAATGTTCTGCAGCGTATACAATACATAGCACTAGGGCTTGGTTTGGGGCAAAGTCTCAATGTAACAAAAGATAATACAGCTTTGTGATAAGGCATTTGTGTCAAAAAGGTTAAAATGAGTTAACTAGATCAAAATATGTGAGACAAAGGTTATAGAGCGATGTTGGTTAGCATGGTAGCGAAAAGGTTAAAGAGGGAAAAGCAAACGGAGTAAGAAGGCCGTTCAGGACTTACAAAGCCAGTCTTTCATCCTTTCTGCACGGCTCTCACACCTCACGATGTGGACAGAAGGGGATGAAGAAGAGGAGACAAAGGAAAGGAGAAGAAAAGACCATACAAACTTAGTTGAAGCAAGGGCCAAAGTCCAAAGGCATGGGCGATCCCACACATTGGGCCTGTCTCCGTTTTCTAAGCCTTCCCACAACGAAATCGAACATGGGATTAAGTAGGGAGATGAAAACATTTTTGATTCCTTTGAATGTCAGACACACGTAATTAGTACAGATCATGGGTGTCTTATAAAGAGGAGCATAGGAGGAGGAAGGAGGAGGAGGAGGAGGAGGAGGAGGAGGAGGAGGAGGAGGAGGAGGGAGGAGGAGGAGGAGGAGGAGGAGGAGGAGGGGATGATGATGATGATGATGATGATGATGATGATGAATGATGATGATGATGATGATGATGATGATGATGATGATGATGATGTGGACTAGCAAAGGTGGAAGAGGAAAAAAAAAAATGTAGAAGGGGAGATGAGACAAGAAGTTTTACAACAAAAAGAAAGGAGGAAGAAAAGAAAATAGAAGTAGGAGGGAAATTAAAATGAGGAGAAAAATATAAAGAAAGAGAAAAGAGCAGAAAAATATAGAGAAGAAAGAGAGGAGTTAAAGGAAGAGGAAAAAAGAGTAGGAAAAAGGAAAGATGAGGAGAGAGAAAAAATAAAAAGATGAAAGATAGGATGAAGAGAAAGAGAGAAAAGAAAAAAAGTAAACGAGATAAGAGGAGAAAAGTATGATAAAGAAAGAGACATGGAAGAAGAGAAAAAGGAAAAGGAAAACAGGAGATAGGAAAAGAAAAAATATAACGAAGAAAGAGACAAAGAAGAGGAGGAGGAGGAGTGGGAATAGTAAATTGAAATATAAGTCGGTGTATATGGGGAGAAAAAAACACTAACAATTCCTGGTAAAGACAATGTATTTTTTTAAATATTACAGTAAATATTTAAATATATTTATCAACCTTAATTTTCTATTTCAAGTACTATTGCATTTGAGGAAAAAAAAAATCAATTTTAAAAACTTTTTGTTCCGAGTTACATTGTCCTTTCTCACTGCCCTTCCTTTTTCAAATCTATATTCAGCCAGTTATTGTAGTGCAATATCTTCTAGTATATTTCACCACTTCTTCTATTACTTATACATTTAAAAATAAATCAGGTAAAGCATTTTTTTACTTCACTTAATTAGCTTTAGTGAAAGAAATCAAATTTGCACTTTGTGCTGTTTGTTACATGCAATACCACTTGGAATAATATAAATCATGCATATAATTACAATCAGGAATCAGACCTGTTAAGATTTCCATGAGACTCACCAGTTTGTTGCATTTTTCAATTAATACATTTACGCTATTTGAAAGTATATAACAAATGAAAACCATAATAAGAGTTATTTTCATATATATGTATATCTTATATATAATTTAGCCATTTGCACTTCCTGAATACTGGACTTTTCTTCTCACTTTAAATCTAACACAGATCATTTCTGACTTCTAAGTATTAAAAAAAAGAAAAAAAAATGCACTCACTCTAATGAACTGACAACTAAGACAAAAATATATGCAAGAAAAATTTAGCCCTAAGGTTACTTGTTATTTTGTAAGGGTATTTTTGATTCATTCACATAATTATGTTATCAAGACGTGGTCTCAACTTACAATTTATCAAGTTCTGTTTCCTTTGCTACCCAAAGAAAAATATGAAAGTGCTTCACAAAATCAGTTGCAATCTGAATATATGACTTTTCAGGCAAAGATGAACAATGACCAATAGGTTGAATACTAGTCGGCACATGATCGCCAAATAATATGTAAAACATCAATGGATTTCACAACAATGCTTTCATACAAGGTATGTGTAATTCTGGGTCTTTAACCAAAAATTGTGCACCTGAGAAATCTGGTTAGCCTCTTGGTGCCTGTATGGCAAAAAAGTTCCAGAAAACAATTTTTTTGTGTTACCTTCAAGATGTAGACAAACAGCATAGCTTCAATATATGACTCTGACATGCTATGTCATAACATTTACTGCAGCCTGGGACAACTGGATGTCAGTTATGAGGTCAGTAGAGTTGTGTGCCAGTATCTTGAATAGGTTACATATGAAGTCACAAATATCCAATCTCCTTCTTTGGCATAAGTTCTTTTCATTTTTCTTCCATATCCTATTTTCTTGAAAAGAAGACTGTTAAATAGGATAATCATAACCTAATTATCTATGCACCTTTTTATTCATCATTGCAAACTCAGTAGCAGTTAATCAACTAACATTTAGCAGACTATTAGTCTCTAAAATAGTTCCTGTTCCTTTTTTCAGTGCAAGAGCAAAAAACCATCTAATAAAATAACCTGAGGTAAGTATCTCCATTAATAATGAAGCATAAATGGGCTGGCTTAGACATGTTGAAGTTAGGTATTCTGCAACTCAAAAGGGACTGCTTGTCACTCCAAAATCAACAAAAAAAATAATGCCACAGCAATCAGGAACAAGCAGCACACTGCAGACCCTGGCCGAGTCTTGCTCATGACAAGCAACATCTGACACGTAGCATCACTAGGAGCTTCAACACATGTTAGGCTAAAGTGTGCCTAGTATATAATTTGACGGTTTATACGGCAGTCAAGAACAAGGCAGGAGGGTGTGTTGATTTCTTCCCTTCTCATCTTCACCGCTTCAGGCTGTAAACAAGAGACTTAATCAAATCTCTCATGCGATTGTTTCTTGTCTGTCCACAAAGCACGTCCCGATGCAGAACCCTTCAAGGCCTGCTCAGCCGCTCTGTGTGCATACGTCATGACAAAGGCCCCACAGTCATAGCTATTATCCTGCTGTGTGCAACTAGCATCCACTAGGGTAGCTGGTATATCCCTGTCCAAGTACGAGTTAATCCTTTGTACAAGGCAACGAGCATCGCGGTAGTTGCAGCCCCTTTGAGAGTCGTAATGATACCATTGCTGTCTATATTACTGTAAATTAAGAGACTCCAGTGACTGCCCCCAGGTGCAATCACAGACGAGTTGTCATCACAGGAAGAAATATAATTCCTTGTACTTTGCATCAAGGGGATCAAGAAAAATTGGCAATTCATTAGGATCTCCCATTTTAATCAGCTGGGGTAACCTCCGGGCTGATAAACAGAAGACGGGAATTTCCTCGGAAGACCTCATGCTGAAGGTGCTCGAACCAAAAGGAAATGAGTGAGTCGTTCAACCAATTGCGACCCTCTAACAACCGCAAATCTGACTCCATGATAAGACAGTCGTGGTAGCTGAGAACAACGCGGTCTCCCATGTTGGCGAAATTATAACCCTCTGAAGAACACTGATTTTCACTTATTCAAAGACTTTCCTAAATATTATTTCCCTGCTCAAGTTATCTTAAAACCCTCAGACCAGCAATGGCTTTTCCTCTTCACACTTTCTGGATCTGCCCATGACCATTAATAAGACTGGTGGGCATAGTAGCCTGTGGCTGTGCTCCTGAAACGGCAGTTGTCTGGGAAACTGGAGTGTGCGAACCCTGTTGATTGAAGCCAGTTTCAAGAAGTTTCATGCGCTTCCTTGTGTAGTGTTGCCAGTGTAACACAGTTTGGTCGTCAATGAATTTGGCACATTGACCGTTGACAATCTCCTTCCTGAAGTTTTCGTGCTGCAAAAGGTCCAAGAAATAAAGGCACAGGGTATCTGCAAAAGAATAATAAAAAGGTAAGCCCTCAAATAAAATCACGGCGAAACTACTCACTGAACAATATCAAACTTTAGTGTACAAAAATCTACAACTGAATAAAATAACAATTTTCCTACTGCAGTCAGAAAACTGCATAAAGCACATACAAATCCACAATCATAAAAAAGAAAGAAAAATAAAAAGCAATAGAAAAATCAATCAGTTGCTTTGCAGCCTTTTTTTCTACAAATGTTATAACTGATCTCTTATTAACAAAATTAACAGAAGATTATTTGATATTTACATGAATCTAATCCTTTCCAAACTGTAAATAGACTAGCAAAACAACAATATATAATATAATAATAATAACAATAATAAAAATCAAGGTATAGTATCAGCAATTTTAAATCATCGCAACGAGATCCTAAATAATAATAATAATAATAATTTTTGAAAAATAATAATAAATCAATAATAATACATACATACGTTAAATGAATGAACTTGAATGAATTGACACTTACTTCAAGTACTTTGCATATTCAGGCTCCTTCCAGTACTGAAGATACTTGAGGTAGTTGATAAAGGTCTGGTCCTTGAAGTAACCACGCTGTGCCAGGACTGAAAGAGAAGGGAGGTATTACTTCACTCCATTATAGGGGTACGCATTGGGGGTATTACTTCATTCCATTTCCTAATAGGAGTAAAATTTGGAGTATTATTTCATCCATTTCCTTAAAAATGATAAGAGTTGGGGGTATTACTTCATTCCATTTCCTAATAGGGTAGTTGGGGTATTACTTCACTCCCTTCCTAATAGGGTAAGAGTTGAGTTATCTAATATCCGGAGATGCTTGATTAAAAGACAAGAGCGTAACCTAAGAATTTGCATAATATCTATAAAAAAGATTATTCATAACCATGCTCAGAAGTCTTTGAGTCAATTAATGTTTGTGTATTCTCAAAAATTAACATGAACTAATAATCAAATTTATTTTTAAATCTATAGTAACAAATCTCTCAATTTTCTTGAAGGGTTTAGCATAAAAAAAAAAAAAAAATCTCTAGAGAATAAAAAAATCTGGAAATTTAGGAGACAGCAGTATTTCTGACAAAAAGCAGCTTTTGTTTAAAGTTAAGATGAAAAGAAAAAGAAAAAAAATGGAAAAAAAAAAAACACGTTATTTTATCAAAGGCACCTTAGGCTCCAAGATTCAAGGCCCAGTTACTTACAGAGCAGGTAGTTGGGGTTAGCCAGACACTGGACAAACTCCAGTTCGATCTGGAACCTCAAACGCTGCCCATCCTCACTCTCTCCTGCAACATGGAAAGACACTGTGGCTAAGAAAAGGTTAAAAAACAATGGTCTTGGTGTGTCTCGAATGGAGAGAGAGCTTTCAATATAAATTGCTTTGTGCTTTGGCTCTTCAATCTGCAACAAAACAAAAAATCATTATATCCCTTACTCCAATTTTGCTGGTATTTCTATTCAAAACCACTTGCATTATCTTATCATTCTGATATATACCAGTTTATAGAAACCTGTATTCACTTCTGCAAAGAAACAAGAGAAAAAAAGAAAGGAAAAAATATCAAAATGAAGAAACGGAGCTACATAGCATATCTCATACTCTTGGTTCTTCTTTCTTTACTCTCTTGATCAAGATAAAAAGTGATAATTAATTGACTTCCTTTTCAACATAATCCTTTCCCTCTTCCTTTCTCTCTCTCTCTTTGACCTTTCTTTCAATCTCATAATCTTGATTTTTCTTTATCTTTATTCACTTTTACTAATTTTCTTCCCTTCTACTGTTTTCTTCACTACTATCATCCAAACACCAAAATACAATAATAAACAAACAAACAAGAACACCATAAAATATTTGACACTGCATGAGGATCTTTAAAATGAACGGCAAGGTACCACTTTTGCAACAGTGGAGCTAGTAACTATGATAACAAGAAACATTAATGGTTTTCAAATCATAACTTGTCTTTATAGCACTTAGCTTATCAATAAACTCAAGCCTGTTTTTTTCCAGCAGACAGTAAATTCCCACAACCTATCTGTAACTGCTACCTGAGGTAGGAATCATAAAGGTACTGTTTATTAAGTAACTTTCCTCCATATCAACATTAGCTACTCAGTTTCTAACTTCTACAAACACCTGAATAAACTTTTGATTAATGTTTTCTACATCACCCAAAGTGCCAAGAGCAATCAAGTTCACCTGGGGTATATCGTGTAAAGCTGAAATGCGCTTTGAAATATTAACTGCAAACAGGAATGAGAAAAAACACTTACAGTCTCTCATCAATATATGACTGCATAGTGGCCTTTTATTCAACAATTGCCCTCCCTTATTACCAATCAAGACCAACTTTGAGTCCCTAATCAATGAATTTGCTTTCATTTAACTGTAGTAACAAGAAAGCAATCAACAATCTATTACTACACTATCTCAAAATTACATTATCAAATATGTCTCATGAGGTAAATGTTTATAAGATTCAACACAACGTATTCCCATACATCATCTTCTTAATATATAATATATGCACACCATATTCCAAGTCAAACAATATTTAACAAACAGAAGTCCAACAACAACATACATTTGTATTTGAAGTTTCTCATTTAACAATAATGCAAGGCAATGTTTAATTATTGCTTCATAAAGAAAATCTGTAAAATATTCAAATACTGAGAGATTTTCTATGTATAAGGGAGAGGGTGTCTATTTTTGCATATTAACAGAACTTTATTTTCCCATCTTTGAAATTTTGCACTCCTAAGAATCTTGTGCTCAGGGAAATAACCCCTGTGGCCCCACTTACATTGTGCCACTGCAATTCGCTATTGACTCTATCTCCAGAGAACCAATGAAACAAAGAAGAAAAGAAAAAAAAAAAAATGGCCTGGCCTCAAAACTATAATACTGCCTGGAATCTTGGCTTTGCTGATATTTTTTTAAAATAGAAAGACAGTAGCAAGACTATAATGTATTCCTTTCTAAAAACACACATTTATGCAGGCAAACAAAATTCAGAAAATTGTGCCTAAAAAAATTTGTCTTGTAATTAAATGTTTATTTCTTTTTACCTGAAATACACCTGATAATATTAACCTGCAAAGAACACAATCTTAATCATGGCAAGTGACCAAAACAATGACACAGAAGGGTCCAGACACTTTCTGATCTCTATTTCACCATAACCTCCAATCAAAAAAGAATTCATCATATTCCATTAAAGAAAAACATCAATAGATATTCATATAAAAAAGAGTAACTTGCACAGGCATATAAAAAGCAAGGTGTACTAAAGGTGTACAATACTGGCAGGGGTTTTAGATGCTGGCAATGGCACATTATATAAATACAAACTGATGGATGTGGCACCCTTGTCAAATGAAAGGGGAAAGAGAATATGAGAAGGAAAGAGAGAATGAGGGAGAGAGGGACAGGCATTGGGATGAGGAGAGGGAGAGTGAAAGGGAAAAAGGAGAGGAGAGGGTGATGCAGAATTTGGGACGGGGACAGAGAAAAGAGGAAGGAAGGAGGGATAGAAAGAGAAGTAGAGGCAGAGGTAAAGGGGAGGATGAGGGAGGATGAGAAAAAGGGAGGGAGGAAAGGAGAGGAATGAAGGAAGGAAGGAAAGAAGAAAGGAAGGAGGGAAGGAAGGATGGAGAAAAGGAAGCAGGTTGAGGGAAAGCCGTGGATGGAAGGGAATATTGGGATGAGCAGGAGAGAGGCATGAGTGTGGGATAAAAAAAGAAAGAGGGAGTGGGAGAATGATATAAAAAAAAGACAGACTTTGGGAATGAGGGAAAGGTAATGCATAGGAGACAGGAGGGTAGGGGTGGATAGAAGAATTAGAAATGTACATAGATTCAATATACCTGGATCATTTTACACTTCATACCCTTACCTGACCTAATCAAACAAAACATTGACATATTTACATGATGAGCCTTTCAAGCAACAGCTCACTCCATCTCAATACACCTATATCACTAGAAGGAGGCATCTAGTGGTCAAGAATGACTAGTAAACAACATTCTGTCTCCTGGAAAGTGCAAGGCAAAAATGTACTTTAACCATAAAAAGTTATTAGTCTATATATCATCATTTGCCAAGTTTCTGGACCATATTTGTTTTAATCAAATGCTTTTTTCTCTTAATACATGTATTATTTCTAGTAGCAGCTTGCCCATACAATCTGCTAAGCTCTAGTCTTCCCAAGCACTCATTGACATGTATATGGCTCTGTCAACCTCACAGCTTAAGTTATATGCAACAAATATGTCATAACAGTGAGTATTTACATCATTTTCAATATATATGTAACTGAATTGTTTAAATCTTTATTACAATGAGACAAAAATAGGAGTTTCATGTTGTACAACATTGTAGGATTTAATGCCATGGTATCACTTGCTGGTGATGGTGACTCCTTAATTTGTTCTGAATACTTTTCATTTAACTACCCTATATAAACAATGGAAAGCAGAGTGACCTCAGTCAGTAACTTTTCAGTTGACAGTTGACATTGTTGTCTGCAGTTTCCAGTGACTAGTCCCTCTACTTTATTTTTCAATAAAACCCCCCAATGATCACTTCTATGTTGTTACTTTTTCTCCAAAGCAAGGTGCTTCAAAAATGTGCCAACAAGTGAAAACATGGAGACATTCTCATGCACTTCCTCCATTCTAAAATTGGTTGAGTGACTTGTGCTAGCATATTCTCATCACATAAATATGTCTGAAAAAAGAGAGGCCATATCAAAACACGCTCAAACTCAAATCAACCAACCTGGGTGTTGTAATGGCTTGTTCAACCTTACCAACCTGTGCCACTGCCAGTGTGCAAAAAACATCCAATTCAAAAAACCAGTCTTCACTAAAAGGGTTGCTATGAACTTAACAACAAGTCACTAATCTCTATCTATCTTACCTTGTAATCAAATTTATGCCTCGTGTTGTGAATGGGTTGAATGGACTTGGGTTTCCAAATCATTAATGGAACGAAACAGAAGCATTCTATCTATATTATAAGATAAAAGTAGCAATAAGCAATTGCATACAAAACAAATTTCACTGGATCTCTATGCAAACAGCACTCTGCAGCCAGCTAAAATATTGGTCTCGGAAGAATAGGGTCACATTCCACATTTCATCATTAGTACATCAGGAAGAGAAAAAAGTATATACAATAAAAACACAAAGAAATGCAAAAGGACTGTGTCTTTGTCAGCATTATAAAAAGGGAGAAGCTATTACAAAAATAACAATGACTTAATTTACTATTCATACAATAACCAGGCACAAGCATAAGTTGTCAGTCAGGCAATCACAAAACAATAACATGCATTTGTGCTTTTCATCTCTCTCTCTCTCTTTCTCTTTCTCTCTCTCTCTTCCACATATATTCAACACATCTACTGCTCTTACATCCTTCCTCATACAGACTATGGTATGATTGCCAAATATATATATTTCTAACCTGGCCTAACCTAGGCATTGTCTAAGATAACTAACTACATAACCAGATATCCCAATGAAATTCCCAGCAAGTAACAGCTACTTATAAAAGTTTGTTTGTTTTTTTGCATAATACAATTGTCTGACTTCTATTTTCTGATAATTTCTAAAAAAAATCCATAAGACTTTGACATATTTGTCCAAAAGAGCAGACATTCTTTTAAATACAGCAGACTATTTCATGAAAATAATGGATAATAATGATCATTATTTTCATAGATGTCCAACAGGTATGTTATCAGACAGCAACAGATTATGTTAAGTGGAGCTCTGGATTAAGGCCTGTTCCCAGCCAGGGATGGTCCACACAGAAAATAATACATAACACCTTTGTATCTTCACAAAAGTTGGTGCAAATGATTTCTGTTCCTTTTGTGTGGTACTACGAATAGCTTGTACCATATAACTAGCTACCATGAGAGATGCCTAAATAAGCATTTATGGCCGAGCCCTGTGTGGGTTTCCGTGAAGACTAAGGACAATGCCTTAACTCAGGAACATGGCTTCCTTGGATTAATTAATTAATTATAATAAGTTCTATGGCAAATAATTTAGTTGCTTACTCCCTACCCAAAATGAATTCCTATTTCCCACCCCAGACTTGTCCTGTGGGAGGGGGAGGGGGGTGAACTGAAGCAAGAGGCTCACTACAGAAAGGAAGACCATGTTCAAAGTATATCTCAAGAATTTTCTTTACTATCATGATCATTAAAGCATATGCGCTAACACAGTACCCTGCACTTTAATTGAATTGAGAGTCAAAAAGATTTCTGATTACATTACTCACATACTGTTCAACTATACATGCTTCACTGACTTTACATCTTCATACTTGAGACTTCTACAAAAATAAATTTAGAGATCCCCAATAGACTTCTTATAACCTTAAAGCTTTATATCCAAACTTTCTTTCTCTTTTCATAGTTTCATTAACATAATTAAATAATGATACTAGTTAAGCTATCTTTGCAGTTGCAACAAAGTGTCAGAACTGTTGCTGTGAAGGGGCAGCATAACTTTAAAAGTTTCTTAAATTTAGAGACTACATCAATACTTACAAAAACCAACTGACAAGCTAAAAAGAAAAAATATTGCATTTATTATTTCAAAAGAGTATGTCTGTGATAGATTAGATAAATTATCAATAGTCTGAGACTGAAGACTGAGAATAAATCTTGTCAATAATTAATAAATATAGTTCATTCTTGATTTTAATTATTTCTTTTAGAGTGGTATAACTTTTAAATCTAAATCTGACAAAGCCATTTTTATTTTTTCTAAGTTCTTCTGTAGTATTTCTAAATCATAATGTCCCCCATTAATGTAATTGCAACAATGTAGGCAAATTATAAAAAAGTAATGTATTTATAATGTGAAATATTCAAAATTTTATCAATTATCAATCCTGCCCTTATATTTGCTTTCACGAGAGTGCAATTTGAAAAACCATACAATTCTGTTCTTTGTGTTGAAAACGCTCATAATGCACAAGTCAAAAAAAGAAAGAAAAAAAATTAATAATAAAAAAAAAAAATAAAACAAATGATATATTATATTCTATCATACCAAATTTTGTCTGTCTATACCTTCATACACTGTGTTACATCAGATTTTGTTTTTCAGGAGAATGGTGTGAAATCATAAAATGTCTTTTAGTAATGAGTGTATCAAATATTCAAAAATATATATACACAGATATATGAAGAAAAAAAATCCATTACCTCTAAATATTAGCAATACAGTCAAGCACATCGCCATATCATTATGGGTAACATCCAGCCACATATGATCATGGCAACTACTGCCTAATGACATGTACAGTTTTCTAACCGAGGAATCTAAATTTCCTTTAAAAATGCTACCAATTCCTGGAACATAAATACAGCAAACCTAGTGTAATTTAGCCAATATAGGGTAAATACATGGTAATATGCTATTTAGTATATATAAAATAGTGTTCATACAATCTCCTATTACAAAGAATATATCATGATAAGTGCGCCTGATAATATTAAATGTAATACAACACTAGATAAAGAGTGATCTAGTCTAAACATAAAATGAGTGAAAAAAAAAAAAAAAAAAATACAAATACATATACAAACTACAGGATGCAGTAAACCTATAATATCTATATTTTCTCACCTCTATAAAAAGCTTTCCTCAGAGTTATCTAAAATCGACCCATACAGATAATGAAAAAGAAAAGAACAATGCAAAACAGGCTAAAGATATGACCAAATCATTTACTAAAATCCATAGATATAGTCATGAAGGAATACTGCAGCCTTCATGCTTCATAACGGCCGACAAGTCACCACCTTGTACTTTCCTACAAAACAGAGTCGGTATACCTCTCTGGCAATCTACTCATCAAATTAGTGACAAGTTAAATATAAATCTCGCAAGAATATTTTTGGTGGAGGCTTGCTAGTCTTTCCAGGAAGTATGGAGATTATCCTTTACAAATAAGTTATCAACCATCTAACCCTGTTTAGGTCAGCTTATCACTATTTACCTTTTCCTGACTTTCCATTTTATGCTCTCTTCTAATGGCACGCCTCTAGTTTTTTTTACATGCTTAGGTAATATCATCCTGGAAGTGTCTGGTTTCTATTGCCTGCAAGATCCTGCCAGTTTATAATTTTAGGACTCATAAAGAGCATGCCATATTGACTACTGACTTGACGCAACTTTTCCACAATGACTTTTCAAATGGAAATGTGTAAATTAGAAGCCATTAAATTATTATCAACATTTCTTTAAGTTTGCCTACACACATAATTACAAGTGTAATCAATAAAATCATAAATAAAGAAAATATCCAGATTGATGAAAGCCACTCACATATCACACTGTATATATTAATAATCTTGTCTGAAAACAAATGAAAATGATACTAAAAGGTTTTGCGATATGGAAAGTCAACTAATAAAAATATAATTTCTGGAGCTACCATTCTGCGTAATACTGAATATTTGGATAAGCAATAAATAAACTATACAATATACAAAAGCTATCAATTTCCTACTACCTGTCAGTACCTCCTACTACCTACATTATAATATAGAGGTGAGCAAACCATGAAAATAACACTAGGCCTAATTAAATAACTTTTTCCCAACATCATTTAGAACACACCAAAATAAAGGAAGTTAACCACACCAAAATAAAGGAAGATAGCCATAAAAAAAATACGAAACAATATATTGGTACAGTACTTAATCTGTCATATGTCAAGGTAACACCACTATTATTTACTTGAACTGATAGTCTATGCTCCTACTGCTGAGTCCAATGATTCTACAAATTCAGCACTTGGCTCTCCAGCAAAAACAAACAAAAAGACCTCTAGCACATATTCTAGCAAAGACCTTATGAAATTTCTAACAATTGAGTACAAAATCTACCAATCTAAACTTGCCAAATATATATCAGAAAAATCTGTAGAAGTTACGGCACTGCAATTGACAGTCTGGTTCTGAACAATTACCTTCCTTTCCTGAGTCTTGAGGAATTCACATCACTTATAGGAAAAGTCAGATACAATTTTAGGTCTAACTTTAGCTTTATGTCGAGTTCAAGTTTAGAGTTTTAATGTAGGTTTATCTTTATGTTTAAGCCTTGGTAGTTTGTGTTTAGATCAGGTTAAAAATTGTCAAATTGAGAATTTTCCTCCCTTTTGGCTCAATGTTGAAAAAAAAAAAAAAAAAAAAACATTCAGGACTTCCTATATTACCACTAACCCTCAGACCAACCTCAGATGCCACAGTTTATATCTCACTCCAGTAACGGACAGGGACACGACCAATACATTTATAATTCTATTATTTTTGCTAAAATAAACTGGTCTATTCTGGCAAGAGTGAGACCTTGGATTTTTTCTTTTCTTTTTTTACTGTATAAATTACCATGAAAGTCTACAAGCTCTATCTTGGCAAAATATGTGGCAGAGACTTCTTGGTCTTTGCCACAGCACAAAGGCGCGGATGCTGAGCAAGGCCAGTGGCAGCCGTGCAAGTCTCCTAAACTTTTACCATATGACTTAATTTTATAATATGTTTAGATACAATAGATAGGGAATGAGTTGGGTTATTATCATTAAGTTAGGTTAAGCTAAGATATGTTTCCTGAAGAGTAAAGGGATGAGATTAGATTGGGATTTAAATTTGGTTTCGTGCATTGGATCTAATATGTTTAAATCATATTCTTTTAAAGTTTAAGCCTTGTTAAGTATGAAGTTAGGTTTAATTTGTCTGTTTTGGTTATTTTCTATGCTACAAATATAATTTGACTGTCGAGCCTAAATACTATTCCTAAAACTATAATTCCCGTTAACGTCGAAAATTAAAATGATCTTCCCCTGACCAAATTTGCACAAACACACATACGCACACACACACACAAACACAACCAAATTTAAATTGCAAATAGCCTCACACGCACGTACTCACACATACACACGCACACATATGCGCACTTATACACACTGCGCACATACCAGCACATTACACACACATGCACACATTACACCATACGCACACA
>NW_020870963.1:392387-407387 GCF_003789085.1 Penaeus vannamei
GAGCTATGAAAGTAGACATTAACTTTTGCAGACACAGTCACGTATCCACTTAGATGGCCAGTTGACAGCACTGTTCCTACCACGCCCGCATCCTCCAGGAATTAAATAAAAGGAGTATTATTCAGTGGCGTGCAATTAGGGGGGGCGGTCCCGGGCATCCAATCAGAGAGGGAAATGAGAAAGTGACTTTGAATTTTACTTTTAAATCGAATAAAGTATGTATTTATTTCACAATATTTCTCGGTACTAGGCCTTATAATTGTGTCTAGGGGATTCAAGCAAGGAGTTGGCCCCGGGCAGCACTAGTAGACCTGCACGCCACTCACTCCATTCTTTAAAATATTCAGTACTTGGGTAATAACACGGAAATTAGTCAACGACTGAAATCCCTCCTTTGTTAACAACACTTTAGTCCAATTGTCATTATGTGGACTCGCCCTGCCATTGACCAGACTGCCATTGGCAACAAGTTCGCCTCCATCGCTCAGTTATGAGTGTGTGTGTGTGTGTGTGTGTGTGTGTGTGTGTGTGTGTGTGTGTGTGTGTGTGTGTGTGTGTGTGTGTGTGTGTGTGTGTGTGTGCGTGCGTGCGTGCGTGCGTGTGTGCGTGCGTGCGTGCGTGCGTGCGTGCGTGCGTGTGTGTGTGTGTGTGTGTGTGTGTGTGTGTGTGTGTGTGTGTGTGTGTGTGTGTGTGTGTGTGTGTGTGTGTGTGTGTGCGTGCGTGCGTGCGTGCGTGTATGTATGTATGTATGTACACGTACATATATATAAAATCACATTAGCTGTCCCGCCAATGCAGTGGCGTGCAGAGGTCCGGTGATGCTCGGAGCCAACTCCTTGATTGTGTCCCAAAAACTCTTGTATAAGACCTAGTACTGAGAAATATTATGAGGAAGGGAGATATTTTACAAATGTAAACGCATTATTTACATTCCACTGCAGTGGAAACATGAAATAAACTTTTTAATCGATTTAAATGTAAATTTGAAAATCACTCTATTTTCTCTGATTGGATCCCACTCCTCTGCTCGCCACTGTGTCAATGACATTTCTCTCCCCTGTCAGTGCTATACCGTCAAGATTGCCGATATCGAGTTGAAATCGCCAACGCCAGAAATTAGGGTTAGTACTGAACCAAGTTGCTGAAAAGATCCATCTGATTTTCTAATGATAACAGCTCGAAGTGGAATGGGAAATTTTGAACATTTGTGCTCAAAAGTAAAAACTGATGGACAGGCAGATGGACACAGACAGACAGACGGACGGACGGACAGACTACCTGACTGACTTACAGACGAACGGACAGAGAGAGAGAGAGAGAGAGAGAGAGAGAGAGACAGACAGACAGACAGACAGACAGACAGACAGACAGACAGACAGACAGAGACACAGACAGACAGATGTACAGACTGACTGACACATGCAGACATACAAACAGATGAGCACAAACAGACTGACACATGCAGACATACAAACAGATGAGCACAAACAGACTGACACATGCAGACATACAAACAGATTTACATACAGAGACAGACTGATACACTGACCGACATACAGCCAGGCAAACAGAGAGGCAGAGACTCATACAGACAGAAACAGACATAATTCATGAGAACCTATCCCTCTCTTTGGTTCTTTGAAACACTGTAGACAATTCATAGTCAGAACTATGTTCGATATATTACTTAATACCTTGGGAGAGTGAGAACAGCATGAGAAAAATTACTTCCACTGCCTCCAGGACAAGGTCTGTGATGTTCAGTTGGGGATTGACACCCTAATAACTTCTGGTCATCTTAACAGCTTCGTAATTCCAAAAGTCTCATTTTCTGGACTATGAGGCAAAAGTCTGATAGTAAGGACACCAAAGGGCATCATGACTTTGCCATATCTCTTTTACTGTGCAATCTCTGCCCTTTATCTACCTGTAAGCAGTGGACAGCAGAACAACCAATAACCAATTACCCAGGTCTACCCAATAATGATAATGATGATGGCAATGAGAATGATAGTAAAAATAATGATAAGGATGGTTATTGTAGCTAAAAAGACCTAGCACTTGCCAACAAACCATGTCCCCCTACCCTGCCATTTTGCTAGGTTGCAGGTGTAGTCGGACTTTTGCTCCTGAGAATACATTTACTATTCTCATTTTCCCACTTAAAAAGGCAAAGAAACTCTGATTTGACTAATATATTTTATTATGCCCTAAATAAATTGATAAAGATCAGCTATCTTTGAAAATCACCATAAATAACATACTAAATATGCATAAAACATGCACATCAGAGGAAAAAATCACTGCATAGCATTTAGCATATACGGACGTCATGCCTTACAGTATACAACTATAAATGTAATATAGAAATAATCTTGTACAATAATTACAACTTCTGTTCCAACAAATGCTGATTATAGATCACAGAAGTTGCATCACAAAATACACAATATTCTGGGAAAGTCAAAACTGATAAACTATTTTCATTTATTTAAAATTCAAAGTGGAGTCATGTCCTCAAGCCCACTATATATAGACAGGTCCCAATGGCGCAGCCCATCTATGAAATCAACAGCAATACTGCTCAGTGCTACCTTTGAAAAACACTGAATCCAAACCAAACAAGATGAAGTTGAAAGAGCTGAAAAAAGTCTTCAGTCTCAACACCAACACTTAAATTCTTTTAATGATAACAGAAGCATAACATAGCATGTCTAGACTCTCCACAATGCAACTTGGCACCATGATTGCTTTTATGTTCAGGCAAATGAAGACTAGATAGAAACAAATTTTGCCTATATCTCCCTTAAAACTGTATCAAATTCTGATACTCACATACTTTGTAATATTAGAGAGGCTGAAGCATATAAGAAGCACATTATTTACAAGAAATAGAAGTTATAGCAACATTTTACACAGAAATTCATTAAAGAGAAGAAAAACACACAAATTAAAAAAGAGAGAGGAATGGTATTGCAGTGATTGTAATCATTGCTCCCAATTGGCATATAAATATGATATTTGCAAATTTACTGGTTCTAATACCTCATATATGTCTCAAATTACAGTTATCACTTTCAGGTTTTGTTAGTTGATACATTCAGTACTGTATTTAAGTATGCAAAACTTTCATAGTCTGTCTCATATAATGTCATATCAAACAGACTTTTCTCACTCTAAAACACAGCCTTTATTTCATACTTGTAATATGAATCCTATGCATTAAGAAATGATTATCATCATTTTGAATTTTATATGTGCTTTCCTTCTTCAAACATATATGGGAGCTTAGAAAAATGAATAAAGTCATGCAACACTGATACACCACAAAAAATGTACATCAGAAATCCCATAAAATGATGGGTTATGCCAATAATCAGTAGAAGAAATGCAATGATTTTTTAACATGTATTTTATCTATACATTTCACTGACAGTATAATATATAGACTTTTATATATTTCTATATATATATATATATATAAGTCACCCATCAGGCAAATTTGACACAGATCAACACCTGATATTATTTCGTTGAAAAAGGAAGATTAGGAAGTAATATGCACAATAAATTTAGATATAAAAGTGGAACTAGAAGAAAAAAATTCAGAGTGCACTAAATGTTTTCAATGAATTAATAGCGTGAATTTACATATCTAGCTATTTATAGCTATCCACTAATAGTACTTTTGTGCAGAGAGGAAATACTGGAACATTAAATTAAATATAATACTTTAGTGCATGGGACTGTGAGCTCATTTTCTTTAGAGGTAAAATATTATTCATTTGCACTAGCATTGATGGCAAAAATTGTGTGAATGATACTGGCTACCAGCTTCAAGAAAAATTGACCTTTAAGTTAAATATCTATAAGGCCCAAAAGATAGACTTAAGAAATATATTACTGTACACTAAGATCAGATGAAAATTGGTATTATAATTTGTAATTTTCTTTAGTTTTAAGTGACTATAAGCTAAAATTTCATGCATATTAAAGTCTTCCCAAAAATGCTACATATTTCCAAACTCTTTATAGTATGTAATAGGACAGATAGAATGAAAAATAGTAAAGAATGTAATACACTGACTTCTTACTGTATTATAGTTCTATATTTTCACAAAATAATCTATATATCCTTTTAGTAAATGGATGAAACAAAGATTATGCAATAGTTTGAATATGCAACATGGCTTGCAAAAGTAAGCACAAGCACACACACACACACACACACACACACACACACACACACACACACACACACACACACACACACACACACACACACACACACACACACACACACACACACACACACACACACACACACACACACACACACACACACACAAATATGTATATATACATATGGTACACATACATATACATACAAATATGCTTCATTAATGACAGCTTTAATCACCTCATTGAATGGCTCATTCTTTAGGCAGAGAAATATAAACAAAGATTTATGTATAGTATAAGAAAAAAATTATACTCTCTTGCAGATACAATTAGTTAATTATATAATTTTCCTTATTTTTTCCAGGTATTTTTTAAATTCAAATCAGTGATGAAAGATTTTTCAGTCTAATGATATATAATGAACTAAATGTGGCATTATGATATTTAATTTCAGTCACAATCTTCTTTCCCCTTTAATCAGACATGTAACACAGAAATAAATAATATCTAATGTCTGACAAACCGTATTGTGTATATCTTCCATTGGTACCCTATTAACAAAGTAAAGTTCATAATCTTAAAAAGTTAACATAACTCAAATTCTTAAGGCACAAATAATTCTTAAAGTTACAAACATTCAAAAGACTTAGAACTATTAAAAACAAGAATCTAAAAGATTTTCTTTTTTTCCATGCTATAGCTATAAACAATTTCTGTTTACTAGCATCATGAAGAGATCAGTTATCAACTGACTATACATTTCCTCGAGTGCAGACCAGCCTATCCAAGGTTATGTGCTGTGGCTAATTTCAAGAATGTAATTCCTATCAAACAGGAGAAGTATTTTTAATTATAATATATATTTTTTTATTTATCTTTCCTTACCATTTTGTTTATTTATTTTATTTTTATTTTTATTTTTTTTGTGAAGTAGAGTACTAATGGATTGCTGAAGAACTGAGATGAGTTTTATGAGAATTTCTATATAAATAAAAGGAAAATCTTCAGCGTGTAGACAGCGTGGAATGTTAAGTATGTAAGTGAGCGCAAGTTTGCAATGTTCTGGAAACATATAGCATTCCAGAAAGTCAAAGAAGCAAAGACATGACACCCAATTATTCATTACTGATGTGGAAAGGACGATGAGATGGAAAATAGTTTCTATAGACTACACTCATGATCAATGCATGTGCAAATTGATAGAATTGTGTTTTACATTCAAAACATCTTTGCCTCCTTATAAATACCTCATACAAAATATTTCACTTCCTCTTCTACTGCTGACAAACCTTTTTTCCTAGTTTGTAACCAAATATTGCAACAAAACTGAATAGATGATTTGAAATATAAGTATGAAAAAGGTATTTTCTCATTTGATATATAAACATTCTTACTTTGTCATATGTGGCAAAAGTAGACAGTTATGAAACTAAAGTAATATGGAATTAGATGAGATATGTAAACTAAATCTATGATGCTGATGAACAGCTATGTACTATGTTAATTCTATGGTAGTTCATAAAATATCAGTGGAATAATTATACTAAAGGAAGTTTCCTTCAAATATATCAAAACAATCCATTAGCATTGTTATGTATCAATTTAAATTCACGTGATTTTTATTCAACAATAAAATTGCCATTTCCTGTTTGTAGTTTACTAATATTTATGTTGGCTTTATGTGTTTTGCAAGATTATCAATGAATAACCTTGAATATTTCTTAAATGTGGAAAAGAAACATGTGTTGGAAAAGCCGATCTGCCCCCGAGACTGTCCCTATTCAACAGGCGCTGCTGTGGACCCTCCATCGGTACCTGCAGCTACCTCCTGCACAAAGTTAGTAGCAGCCTGAGTCACTGGAGGGGTTGGGGTCCAGCCTGAGAGAAAGAGGACATCTTCACTCTTGCACTTTCTCTCTTTTGTCGGTGGATTTCTTCTGTACGTAGTGTGATTCCGAAGATATCTTCATGATATCTGTTTTCATCCTATAAAAGAGTGATACAAAATGCATAATGTATAATATTCAAGCACACCCGTTTACATTACTTGGGTATATATGTATCTCTTTATTATATACATCACATTGTTCTATGCATAATCATAAGTATTCAGAATTTTGTTACATGAGATCTGCTTTTTCCACAACTGTTTAACCAATACATACCCGCATCTGCAGCATAAAGTTCTCCACTTCCTGGTCAGAAAGGCGACCATGCTCCTGGACAATAGACTTCAGTTTCTGGTACACACACTCGGCCATGGTACAGTCACCACATACATAAAAGTGTCCCTTCTGTTCTACAACTTGACGGTACACCTCTGAACCAACACCAACAAGGAGATCCTGGACATATGTCTGGGAATTTAAAAATATAAGGAGTATATTTAATCAGACATCATTATATTAGTTTGGTAAAGTCCTAATGAATTAGAGTAACAACCTTGAGATGGGTGACTGACCTTTTACAATGGTCTTGGAAGTTTAAGCATATGAGCATTTGGGTGATTAGAATCAAAGATAAGAAATTGCACAAGCTGTAAAGAATGTCAAGATTTATTTTTCTGTATGTATTTTGAGAAAAATTGTTATAACATAAATGAATTGACAAAATTAATAACTGTCTCATGACCAAAATACTTGTTAGCATTTCAGTATTTTATTACCTTTTTGATGGTGGGTTCACGAGAGAGGGCCAAGTATGTTTGTGAGAGGACTCCTGCCCTTCGCATAGCTTCCTTTTCATCAGCATACAAATCAAGAGCTCGTGTGCGGCATCCAAAGAACAGAGTCATCTTACCGGCATTTTCTGAGAAGTTCGAGAGATATATCTTTTAATTTAAGTACTTAAAAATGCAAAATGATAGTTCTTGAAGAATAAAAAATAGTATTAGAATAAGATGAATTATCTTCAGAATGAAAAAAATTAATTGTTAGTATGGATATTTGGAGGAATAAAAAATTACCTAAAAATCACTTCTACATTGAAATAGTGAATAAAACTGCAATCTATTAGAGACATATCCACCTACAAGTTATTATTACCTTTCTTGTGCTTCAACATGTAAAGACGATGGTGCCAAAAGCCCCTAAATGGCGCAACTCCTGTCCCAGGTCCAACAAGAATAATGGGGACACTTGGGTCACGTGGCATGTGGAAACTGGATGCACTGTGGGAGGTAAGTAATGATGCAGATATTTATTAGTAGATTCCCTTTTTCTGTGTAGATTCTTAGATGATCAAAATCTGGTTTTCCATTTATTCTGATGATTCTACCCTTTATCTTTCTTTTGTTATTCATTAGTGTGTAATACTTGGCTAAAAATGTAATCGGAATTCAACACAACTTCAGAGATACCAATCTGGGCTGGTTTTAGCCTGATGTATTAGGATGGATGGTAGGAATAATAAGTGGGGCAATTGGGTGGTGGGTAACCTACAGATCAGGGATATTAGGTGGGCAGGGTAATATATTTGGTTTACCTAAGCCCATCCCTGTCCCTTAGCCAGCTCTTGTCTTGTACCTAATATTGCTTGTTCATCTACTGGACATCTACTCCTTTCTCAGAGTTTAATCATATCACCATAAAATACATATACACTAAAACATTGATTATCCTTGCTGAATTACCACAGATCAATCAAACACTCACCTCCTTACAAAGAGCTCAATGTGATCACCAGCTGTGATTCCCTTTAAGAAGTTAGAGCAAACACCATAATGTATTGGTCCCTTTCCATCTGTAAGAGAATTTGTCATTAGGTTGATGATATATGGAAACTTTTGTGCCTATAACATGTAATGAGCCAGTAGCAAGTAATTTTGTATTTTAAGTAGAAGGAAAAGTGTGTTGTAGTATATGAAAATATAATATCAGTGTATTGAATCTGCAAGCTTATTGTATAAAGAATCAGATCTATTTGATATATGATAGATTTCTTACTTGTGATAGACAAAAACTAAGAAAATCATCACTAGCAGTTTTATTATATTTGGTAATCACTAAATTCACTAAAATCTATAATATACATACTCTCAGTATTGTAAATGACAACAGCAACGGTGATGTGAATCTGGCCGGGATGTGCATCTGGAGATGAACTGATGGAGTAAAATCTTGGGCCCATGATAGGGAGGTGTGTCAGAAGGAGTCCCGCATCCAGTACTACACTGGGGAACTCCTCCAAGACCTCCTTGAGGTGTGGGTACCTTAGATGCTTCCATTCTTCATATTCATGTGGGTCCTGATTAGATGAGAGGACAGAAAAAATATAGAAGTTAATAGGTAGTCTTTTATACAAAATAATTTAAGATATACTTGTACTACTACTATTTGTTATTTTGTTCCTTTTGTTTGATAATCATTTTATCTTATATTTGTATCAGTTATTGCACTTTGTTCTAATAAGTGAATCTCCTGTATCACTCACAGTTGCCAGCTGGTCGAGGCGTGTTCGTTGATCATTGTCATAAGCATACTCTGCTAAGAGATGCAAGAAGTTCGGTGTTGGTGGTGTTGTGATGTCTAAGTATCGTGTAAGCAATTCCCTTACTGTGGTGGAAGGCAGTCGCTCATGAGGCTCCCATGTCTGAATGACACCTGTTGAAACATAATTTTTTAGAAAATATACATCTATGAAATATATACTTTAGTAATAAGCGAAAAAACATCAGTACATATATCCAAACATGCATGCCTGATATAGATAAGAACATTTAATATCCTTTTATCACTGCAACAAAGCATCCCTACCATTGAGAGAGTGAACTTCCTTCTGCACCTGAACCTGGATTGGTTCATCTGGATTGGGACAGTTATCCAGCCGTGCTAGGACAGCATCGATGAGTTCTTTACGGTTGGCAGGCAGAATGGCAACATGATCTCCAGGCGAGTAGTTCAGTTCATTGATACCTCCAGTGTCAATGATTACCTGTTGTGTCCATCGACTGTAAAGTAACAGGATATGTTTACTACAAACACCCTGGAAACTGGTATCTTTATCTTTCTTTTTTACCAGGGATAACATTCACTATGTGTATTTGAGCAAAACAAATTTTCATTTACACTACTCACACTTGTCTTTATATATATATATTTTTTTAAGTTAACAAATTATGATTATAGTCCATCATATAGATCTATTAAATGGTATTAATATTTAACTGAAGCCTCACCTGGCATTTTCTCCATGCAAGTTCCTGGAACCCAGCACCTGGCAAGACCGAACTCTTTTGCCATGCATACGAGACAATCCTGTTTTGAAATAAATTGCATTTTCCCAATGTTATAAGGAAGAGGAAAGATTATTTTAGGAATGCTACCTCAATGGATATTAATTCAAAATCTCAAGCAAAGCAATATTTTCAAATTGACTGGTCTAATATGTAGCTCATTTACTTTCTAATCTGCCTGAATTAAGTTAGAGCATCCTCTTTTTACTGAATGTATTGTCCATACCCATATACTCAATATATAAAACAATTTTTTTGTTCTTTACATATTGCAAAGGTCATTTGAAAATTATCATATCTTACCAATGTCTATTGCATCAGTTTTGGTACATGGTGCCAATTTAATCTTATTAGCAGTAGCTGTGGCCTCAATCTTCAAAGCAGCTGTTGCCTCCTTCATGGCAACGTCATCATCCAGGCAGAATGTCTCACAACCAACCTGTAAGATTTAATGTGATTTAATGTATTAATAATGCTAACAGATTAACAAACCTCAGGGTATTAGAAACAGTAAGAGAATACTGTCAGACACAGTACCGTGAACACATCTCCTGCCCACTGCTTGAAGGCTTGTTCCTGACCAGCAAGCTCATCACCGCATGTAAGCTTCATTAGCCTTTCTCCACCCAACTCAGATAAGAGGTTATCCACGTATTTCCCGAAGGCGCAAAAGTTGGGGTAAGCACTCGAGCCTAGGGCAAAAACGGCAAATCTGTGGATAAGAAGAGGTTGTCATTAGACTTATGGTTCTAAAATCTATTTTCCTGATCATTTTCTGCTTGTGCTATCTGACTACTTGTAAAATATATCTTTTTGCTTGTGTTTGTGTGTGTTTATGTGAAAGTATGTGATATTCTACTTGCCTTTTTAAATACTTTGTACCATATATTTTTTCTTTCTCTAGTATGTAAAACAATTGTATGTAAATGGCTCTTGTATACACCAAAACTAACATGAAATAGTATGCATTTTACAGAAATAGAAACAATTCCTTTCCTCTGTACATACCTTACATTGCTAAGAGGGCCAAAGTTGTCCTCAGACATGATATCTGATGTGATAGATCCTCGTAGATTGCAAGAAGCCAGTCCGTTCTCCAGGGGGTCGAGGGCGCTCCAGCTCCTTCCGTCAAGCTGTTCATCCTCATAAAGGACAAACTACGGTGCATGCTGTTGGCACCCGTTTTAAGGTTAATGGGAGTTGGGGGGGAGGGGGCTTTATGGCAGGGGATTGCACTCCGCTGCAGTGTGTCAAAATGAAGGCATTATTATGTAATTGTTTAATCATATATATTTTTTTTCTTTTAAAAAAGTATATTTCATCGATGTACTTTTAAACTAAGAGTGAATATGTAATTAAATGACATCAAGTACTTGAAAATTATTTTTTATAAATCTGTAGTCTGCCTGATACTTGTGTACAAGATTTTGTTTCTTGACAGATGTTAGTCATGTAAACATATTTTGGATTTAAAGTGAATAAAATGATATTGCTCAACCTGAAATCCTCTTATAAAGAAACTAAAAATAGTGTATAATTCAAGTGGACACATTATCCTACACGATGCTTTGCTAAGTTAACTAATATATTGGATGCAAACAAAAAATCTAAATTGGATCTCTAAAGTTCATGCAAAGAAATATCCAGATAGATTTATACCTTTGTAAATACAGTGTAATCCTGTATGCTGTGTATGTACATACTTGTTATTCTTTTGAACAAAAATAAATATTTTTGCCTGATTATTATTTCAATAAAAACTGTAGAATGATATATTACCCTGAAGGTCATGTGTCCCTATATGCCTGACTTTATATCTATAGAGTACTGATGTTAACAGTATTTCTCATATGGTAGTATACACTTTTAAGCTCTGTAATTAGTAATAAAAATATTAGCTATAATATCTTAAACATACTATATGCTTTCACCCCAAGGAAACTAGCCCATGTCCTGAAATTCACTTATCTAAAATCTTTAAACTGCACAGTAAGTAAGAGTAAGAGCACAATCAGTATAATATGAGATCCTAACCCATGAAATCACACTGTCAACTTTCAAATGGAACTTCTTTCATATGCTTGATATATGTAATTAAGTGTATTCTTGTTTATTGGTATCAAATCTATGTTCACTCAGTCAATTTACACAACACTATTGTAAATATTTCTATATGTATATGTAATAAGAGAGCTAAGGTCTATGGAAAAGCACTTATCTAGTTAGCCACTTTTAATACTCTATATGAATATAAGTGGTGCTATATCACACAATGGGAATTCATGGGTGCATCCTATGGTTAGTGAGAGAAAAATACCACTATCAATCAGTAACTGGGATAAAATACCATTCATAGTTCAAAATCTAAATCGTAACAATTCAGAATAAAATAAAGAAACAAATTCCTTGCTAATTCTGACTGATAGTGTACTTACTATATCATGCATGATCTGACTCGTCTATAACCATTTTTTAAAAGATTCTTTGATAATCTATTTACACATAATTCTTTACTATATCAGACCTAACTAGATATACATAAAGCCTATAAAAAGCTTATGAAGTATAGCTAAACCATCGTTAAGACAATGAGAGCTTTCTAAATATGATAATGCAAATATTAATACAATTTACAGTCACACTTAAAGCAGTACTGATGTGGGTAAGCTTGAAAGCAATGTGCTAGCTGTAAGCAGGTTGACTGAAACTTGGGTTATGGAATTGACATTGGCAGTATTTTAACCTGTATTTACTTCCATGTTTATAATCTAATCTGCAGCATGTGGATCACTAGTGAATTTGTAAATGATGAATTCTCAAGTTAGTAACAGTGAATTAGATAAATTTCTAAATTTTCATTTTGAAAAACCTATCAGATTAATACAGTTTAATGGCAAGCATATATGGAAATTAGAAATGGTTGGTGAATATGCATATTTACAAGAAAGGTAATCCGCAAACTGCTATAATGAACTGAGGTGCAGTAGAGATTTACAAGGGGAGAAATGATTAATTACATGTGTGTGCAGGACGAGACCTCAGGCACAGACAAACACTGGGTCACTCCGACTCACCTCTTGTGTGCGGAGTAGTCTTGCCAATACGACGTACTACCAGGAGACAAGCAAAAGCACAATGATGGCTATTTCATAAGAAGCTTTGATACTTAAAAACTGCCTATGAACTGAGAAATGGCCCAAAAGAGACCATCATCATCCCTGCTGCAAAATAGTCTAAAAATAAATGAAGTAGAAACATGCTGCTTTGTGACATTTCCCATTTTGGTCAGTTCCAGGCCAGAGGTGGAGCATCCACAGAGAGTAAAATGTTAGTCTGATGAGGGAAGCCAGGGATGTAAAACTAACAAACATTCTCCTAGGTTAGTTTCAAGTATCAATGCAAATCAGACACTCAGAGAATTCCATCACTGCAAAACACATTTCTATGAGATCAAGTCAGTAGAAGCTAAAACACCTAAAAGGAACACTAAATACAGTATTGTCTCAATAAAAGAAAAAAAATGGTATGCATAACAGCAGCAGAAGAATATATATGTCCAAAGGACGGAAATGCACATAAGTAATAATGATGAGAAAAAAAGAAATAAAAAACCCAGAAGCCACTCCCCTATAAACAGAAATAAGTGAGAGATGCAAGTCCATTGGAGCATATTTAAGTAACAGTCAATTTTTGTTTTCCTCAAAACACCACAAAACACCAATTCTATCCATTTATTATTATATTGTTATCTGTATCCGCTACTTGTGACCAGAGAAGGGAGATATACTTCTAAGCCTGAGATATTTGAATTAACATCTAAAAAAAAAAAATCTTAATGGGTATAAATCAGTATTATACTAATCAATGTTATCAAGGAGATCTAATTATAATTACAGTTGTTATATTTGTGACATTAGTTAAAGAAAGAATCTCAAGCTTAGAGAGAGGGTTAAACCATAAAAACATTTTTTGGAAGACTTGACACTGCTCAAATAAATTATTACATATAATGTATAACAGAACATACATACATCAGTTATATACATACAGTTATGTATATAACCTTTGAAAGAAGTGGGGAGTAAAAGTACCTATAATATTCAAATTGTGCCTAAGAAATGTCAAAGATGTCTTTTCATCATTAATTTATCAGTACTATCAATCATTATCATTACAATTATTTATATTCGCCATTACAACAACAACAAAAAAATAATAGTAATGATAATAATGATGATGATAACAATACCAGTCATAATAATGATAATAATGATAATGATAATAATAGTAATAATAATAATATTGATAAACAGTGATAAGGATGATCAAAATAAGCAATAATAAGAATGATAAAAATAGTAATAGTATTAATAATAATAATAACAGTACTATTATTACTTTTAGTAATAAAAATGATATTATTAATAATCATAACAGTGATGATAACCATAGAAATAACTGATAATAATCATGGAATTAATAATAATAGAATAATAACAATATTAATAATAATAAAAGTAGTAATGATAACAATAACAACAATAATGATAACAATAATGATAATAATAATAAAAGTGATAACAATCATAATATTAATAATAATGATGATTAGAGTAATAATGATAATAAAGAACTATGACAGTAATAGTAACAAATGCTACCTCTATTTTTGTAAGTAATAAACCTCATACTACTAATGATAATGCTAATTATACTATTATATCATCCTTATCATAATCATCATTAATACTATCACAATAATGATATTATCATTATCACAATAATGATAAAAATATAATAATGATAATAATAATTATTGTGATTATTATTATCATCATTATTATTATTATTATTATTATTATTATTATTTATTAATTATTATTATTATTATTATTATTATTATTATTTTATCATCATTGTTGTTATTATCATTATTATTATTATCATCATTATTAATATTATTAACATTATCATTATTATTGTCATTATCATTATCATTATTATTATCATTATTATTATTATTATCATTATTATTATTATCATTATTATTATTTTTGTTGTCATTATTATAATTATTACTATCATCATCATCATAATCATCATCATCATCACAATCATTATCATTATTATAAGAGCAATAATAACAGTGATATTAATAATAATAATAACAAAAAAAGTAATATCAATAATAATAATAATAATAATAATAATAATAATAATAATAATAATAATAGTAATAATAATAGTAATAAAAGTAATAATAATTATAATCATAATGATATTTTAGCAATAACAATACTACTACTAATAATAATAATAACAATAATAATATTCATTATTTCTTATTATTACTGTTCTCATGATAATAATGATAATGATTATAATTGTAGGAATAATTATTATTACCATTATTATCTTATTGATACTATATCATCATTGTCATTGTTATAATTATTATTTTCTTAATAACCATTATTATAATAATAATAATATATTATTATTATCATTATTATTATTATAATCATTATTATATTATTATTATTATTATTATTATTATTATTATTATCATTATTATTATTATTATT
>NW_020870963.1:412387-417387 GCF_003789085.1 Penaeus vannamei
GAGTGAGATCAAAATATGTTTTTGTGTGGGTGGGGAGAGGTGAACTTGACAGCTCTGAGGATGTCAAGAGTGAGATCAGCACATGTTTTCTTGTGGGTGGGGAGAGGTGAACTTGACAGCTCTGAGGATGTCAAGAGTGAGATCAGCACATGTTTTCTTGTGGGTGGGGAGAGGCAAACTTGACAGCTCTGAGATGTCAAGAGTGAGATCAGCGCATGTTTTCTTGTGGGTGGGGAGAGGTGAACTTGACAGCTCTGAGGATGTCAAGAGTGAGATCAGCGCATGTTTTCTTGTGGGTGGGGAGAGGTGAACTTGACAGCTCTCAGGATGTCAAGAGTGAGATCAGCGCATGTTTTCTTGTGGGTGGGGAGAGGTAAGCTTGACAGCTCTGAGGATGTCAAGAGTGAGATCAGCACATGTTTTCTTGTGGGTGGGGAGAGGTGAACTTGACAGATCTGAGGATGTCAAGAGTGAGATCAGCGCATGTTTTCTTGTGGGTGGGGAGAGGTGAACTTGACAGCTCTCAGGGATGTCAAGAGTGAGATCAGCGCATGTTTTCTTGTGGGTGGGGAGAGGTGAACTTGACAGCTCTGAGGATGTCAAGAGTGAGATCAGCGCATGTTTTCTTGTGTGGGGAGAGGTAAGCTTGACAGCTCTGAGGATGTCAAGAGTAAGATCAGCATTTTTTTTTTTTGTGGGTGGGGAGAGGTGAACTTGACAGCTCTGAGGATGTCAAGAGTGAGATCAGCGCATGTTTTCTTGTGGGTGGGGAGAGGTGAACTTGACAGCTCTGAGGATGTCAAGTGTGAGGTCAGCACATGTTTTCTTGTGGGTGGGGAGAGGTGAACTTGACAGCTCTCAGGATGTCAAGAGTGAGATCAGCGCATGTTTTCTGTGGGTGGGGAGAGGTAAACTTGACAGCTCTGAGGATGTCAAGAGTGAGATCAGCGCATGTTTTCTTGTGGGTGGGGAGAGGTGAACTTGACAGCTCTGAGGATGTCAAGAGTGATATCAGCGGATGTTTTCTTGTGGGTGGGGAGAGGTGAACTTGACAGCTCTGAGGATGTCAAGAGTAAGATCAGCATTTTTTTTGTGGGCGGGGAGAGGTGAACTTGACAGCTCTGAGGATGTCAAGAGTGAGATCAGCAAATGTTTTCTTGTGGGTGGGGAGAGGTGAACTTGACAGCTCTGAGGATGTCAAGAGTGAGATCAGCACATGTTTTCTTGCGGGGGAGAGGTAAACTTGACAGCTCTGAGGATGTCAAGAGTGAGATCAGCGCATGTTTTCTTGTGGGTGGGGAGAGGTGAACTTGACAGCTCTGAGGATGTCAAGAGTGATATCAGCGGATGTTTTCTTGTGGGTGGGGAGAGGTGAACTTGACAGCTCTGAGGATGTCAAGAGTAAGATCAGCATTTTTTTTTTGTGGGCGGGGAGAGGTGAACTTGACAGCTCTGAGGATGTCAAGAGTGAGATCAGCGCATGTTTTCTTGTGGGTGGGGAGAGGTGAACTTGACAGCTCTGAGGATGTCAAGAGTGAGATCAGCACATGTTTTCTTGTGGGCGGGGAGAGGTGAACTTGACAGCTCTGAGGATGTCAAGAGTGAGATCAGCGCATGTTTTCTTGTGGGTGGGGAGAGGTGAACTTGACAGCTCTGAGGATGTCAAGTGTGAGGTCAGCACATGTTTTCTTGTGGGTGGGGAGAGGTGAACTTGACAGCTCTCAGGATGTCAAGAGTGAGATCAGCGCATGTTTTCTTGTGGGTGGGGAGAGGTGAACTTGACAGCTCTGAGGATGTCAAGTGTGAGGTCAGCACATGTTTTCTTGTGGGTGGGGAGAGGTGAACTTGACAGCTCTCAGGATGTCAAGAGTGAGATCAGCGCATGTTTTCTTGTGGGTGGGGAGAGGTGAACTTGACAGCTCTGAGGATGTCAAGTGTGAGGTCAGCACATGTTTTCTTGTGGGCGGGGAGAGGTGAACTTGACAGCTCTGAGGATGTCAAGAGTGAGATCAGCACATGTTTTCTTGTGGTTGGGGAGAGGTAAACTTGACAGCTCTGAGGATGTCAAGAGTGAGATCAGCGCATGTTTTCTTGTGGGTGGGGAGAGGTGAACTTGACAGCTCTGAGGATGTCAAGAGTGAGATCAGCGCATGTTTTCTTGTGGGTGGGGAAAGGAGTTGAAATTCTCCGGTTTAATTTGTTTAAAATGGCTTACTTTAATGGTGGGAGGAGGGATAAATCTTGCGATTTTATTACAACGCGGAGGATGTAAATAATATTCAAAAGATCGTAAAAGGCTTTGTCTTCACTTTGCATCACATGATCGGGCTATGGAATATTCAGCACGGAAGCACTATCCTCCTATATCTCACCGAATAATGGATCATCGAAAAATACATACGAGATTGAAGCGAAACATCTCCGATTCATTTATCACAGAATAAAGCGCATTTATCACAGAATAAAGCGCATTTATCACAGAATAAAGCGCATTTATCACAGAATAAAGCGCATTTATCACAGAATAAAGCGCATTTATCACAGAATAAAGCGCATTTATCACAGAATAAAGCGCATTTATCACAGAATAAAGCGAAACACTGAGTCGGGATATTCTCACCGAATAATATACTAGAGAATAATAGATAATCCCGAGGCAGGTTATTCTCACCGGATAGTATATCACAGAATAACACGAGACACTTCGGGTCAGGTTATTCTCACCGAATAATATATCAAAATAATACGAAACACTCCAAGTCAGGATATTCTCACCGAATAATATACTACAGAATGATAAATACGTGATCAAAACGAAAATCCCGAGGTAGGTTATCCTCACCGAATAATATATCACAGAATAACACGAATTACTCCGGTCAGGTTATGTTCATCGAATAATATATCACAAAATAACAAAACACTCCAATCCAGGATAAACTACAGAATAATAAACTACAGAATGATAAATAAGAGATGAAAACGAAAATCCCGAGGCAGGTTATCCTCACCGTGCGATCTCCTTGAAGCGAAACTTGCGCTTGGTCTTCCGAACGGAGTTTCGATTCACGTCTTTAGTTTTCTTCCAGACGGGTCTTCCAAGCGGGGTCCTGGTACTCGTAGGAAGGCTTGAGGTAGTAAAGCGACATCTCCTGGTGGAATACGGGCGTGATGGAGCCCGAGAGAGGCGGCACGATCCACACCCAGTCGGCAGGACAGCCCCCACGAAGGCGCTGCTCGTTCTCGAAGTGTTTCATGAAGGACTCAGCGGCGGAATGGTGGTCCACGATGGTCACGTTTAAGCTCTGTGGGGAGGTAGAGATAGAAGGGGGTGGTGGAGAGGGGCGGGGTGGTGGGGAGAAGTGGGGGAGGCGGTAGAGATAGAGGGTGGTGGAGAGAAGCGAAGAGGCGGTAGGAAGAGGGGTGGTGGGGATTGGGGGAGAAGCGGGGTCGGGATGTGGAGGTGGGAAAAGTAGAAATTTAAGCTGAGTGCTAACGCGATAGGTAATGGAAACAAGGTCTAATTATAGATAACAAAAGACTGCTACTTTTACGACTAAAACGTGGATGATATGGTAACCAGTATTAAATATTATCGATGTGGTAGTCAACATTACTACCATAAGTAGTACTACTATTACTACTGAAACGGGGATGATATGCTAACCAGTATTTTTTTTTTATTATTATATTTTACTATCACAAATAAATCGATACTACCATATATAATATCAACGACTTTACCACTGCTAGCAATACTTATTATGCTACTAAAACAAGGATAATGACAATAATAACTAAAACAACAATTAGAAACAAAAATAGTAGTTTAAAAGAAAATGGAGAGCTAATTGCCAATTTCCCAATAAGGGCGACATATGCAGAAAAACGGTACGAATGAGAATGAATATCTTCACAATACAAGATATATTAATTCTCATTCATACCCTTTCAAACTTTATCAACATGAATACAGTTCATGACGACAAACGATAACTATGACAGTATTGCACTCCATCCAAAATTCGAGTTGCAGATTCTGACCTGGAAGGAGTGAAGGACTGCAATGTTGACTTCTACCAGTGCTTTATCCTTCCACAGATTCGTAGGACTTCGTGTATCCAAGCCCATTTGACGCCCCACAGTCTGGAGAGAAATATCTTGGAATGTAATACTAATAATGATAAAAAGAATAAGAATAAGAAAGACTTGTTAGATATTGGTATTAAAGAAATTAAATTCAGAGACGTGAGATTCAAATATTCTTTTTCCTAAGGCATTCGTCCATCTTATGCTTAAACTATCTCAACCGTCAGTTTATTCATTCAGTTATTCTTAGATTTGTCGATTTCTTTGTATATCTCCTTGTGAATTTACTCACTTTTTCACTTGTTTCCTGATTTGACAATTCACTGATTTCTTAATTCATTCAGTTATCAATGAGTCCTATCTTCCATATATATATATATATATATATATATATATATATATATATATATATATTATATATATATATATATACACATACATACATATATTACCAACTCACCTCGAGAATGTTGAAGCGATGAGGGTCGCACAGATCACGTGTTCCGATCTCAGACACCATGTACCAGCCGTTGAAGGGGGCGGCCGGGAACTCCAGGCCCCCGCAGTCAAACATGAGGGAGGCGACGGCGGGGAGGGCGTACCACTGCAGGTCCAGGTCGGTGAACCACTTGTATCTGTGTGGAGGCGGTGGAGGAGGATGTGGAGGGAAGGGGAGGCGGAGGAAGGGGAGGGGAGGTGGAGGTGGAGGTAGAGTTGGTTGAATTTAGGTATTATAATTTTTTTTTATCTTGGTCTGTTTCGTTATATTTTCTCTTTATATTTAAATGCATATATATATTATATATATAATATATATATATATATATATATATAATATATATATATATATATATATATTACATACATATTGCACGCACACAGACGTTTATATTGTACATACATACATATAA
>NW_020870963.1:426344-431344 GCF_003789085.1 Penaeus vannamei
ATCAATTATGATAATCAGGAGGCCGATGCCAGTGCCACCGCCCCCGCTACGGCTGAGCTGTCGGTGCCTGCGCTTCGTGGAAGAATGGGAGCGGGAGGTGAGTGCCACTTAGGTGCCAGAGAGTGCCCCTAATGTGGCTTGTGGCAGCGGGTTTGAGGAGAGGATTGACGGGCGGGGTCGCTGTTGCCTGGCGAGGGTTGGGGTCGCGATCGCAAAAAGGATAATGATAATGGCGAGAATGACAGTCATGTTTGTTATCATTATTAAGAGGTGTGAGGGCAGCTCTGATGATGACGATGATTATGATGGTAATGATAAGGATGGTGATGATAATAACAATAATAACGATGATAGTAATAATGATAATAACGATAATGATAATTATGATAATAATAATAATAATGATAATAATAATAATATAATGATAATAATAAATAATAATAATAATAAAAAAAAATAATAATATAATACAACAACAACAACAATAACAACAAAAATCAATAATAATAATAATAAAAAAGAATAATAATAATAATGATAACAACAATGATGATGATAATAACGACAATAATAATGTAATAGTAAATATGACAATGATAATATTAAATATACTGATGAAAGTAACGGTAATTGTTTTGATATTATCAAAGAGATAACGATAATAATGATAGAGATAATAACAATAACAGCGTTGATAATCTAAATGATAATGATAATGATGACAATAATGATTATAGTAATGATAATGATAATCAAAGTAATAATAATAATTTGATAATAGTAATAACAATGATAATAATAACAATAATAATAACAATAAAAAACAAGAACAACTACAACAAAATGATAAAATAACATTAATGATACTAATACTGATAATGACAATTGTGATATATTATCATTTTTTTTTTGTAATTATGATAATGATTAGGATGATGGTGATAATGTTAATGATGGTGCTGATTTTAATCTTGATGTGATGATATGATAATGATAGATATGATAATACCTTCCTTATCATTACTAAAACTGTTGTTATCTATTAATATAACCGTTATCACTATTATCGTTATCATTTTTTGCATAACAAAATGGTTAACTGGTATTTTGAAAAATCTCCAAATTATAATTTTCTTATTTGTATCATCACTATCACTGTCATCTTTAGTATAATTCTCCTCAATTATCACTGTTGCTATCATCACCATTGTCATTATAATTATTATAGTAACATTTTCCTCAGTATCATTATCATCATAATTAATTACCATTATTATCATCAGTTATTATCATCATTATCATTATTAGTATTTTTGATCATCATCATTATCATTATTAGTATCTTTTATCATTATCATCATCATGATTTCCATCATTATCATTATCGTTAATATTACTACTAATATTACTATTTCTATTAACTAATCACCTAATTATGATTATAATCGACGAATGTCTAGTGCATCCCCCCAACCCCCAGTGTCTCCCCCCAACCCAAACCCCAGTGTACCATCCTCCCCCCCCCCCGTGTACCGTCCTCCCTGTGAATCATCCCCTCCCTCCCCTCCCCTTCTGCGTACCCCCCTTTCCCCTAGTGTGTCACCCTCCTCCCCTGATGTAAGTAACCGTCTTTCCCCTGTGTATCACCCCTCGCCCCTCCCCCCAGTGTATCACCCCCATCCCCTCTCAATATCCAATCCCCTGCGTATTTCCCACTCCCTCTCCCCCAGTATACCCCCTCCCCCTCCCCCTCCCACCAGTATATGTACCATCCTCTCCTACGTATCTTTCCTCCTCCTACCACCCCCCACCCCCCACCCCCTACCCCGTCGTATCACTCACCCACCCCGACGACATAAACAGGACTTGAATAAATCAGCGAGAAGAGCAGGCCAATAATAGCATTACAGCACAATTTGCCAAACCGAATTTCGATCCCCGGGAAAATTGAATGTACCAATTCTGATGCATCGTCGAGGGAACGGCCATTGTCTCACCCACCTGTTGAAGGATGTGAACTGACGCGTGAAGTTATGGCGGTGTTTCTGTCTCTCACTTTCTCTTACTTACAACTGTTTTTTTATTTTAGTTTTTTTTCCCTTGTGTATTAAGGAGTGATTTTTGTATTTCTGTATCGTTTTTAAGTTTATATTATGACATGATACGGAGGGAAATAATGTTTTTTTTCCGAGATTTTTTTCATGGATGTGAACTAATACACGAGTCATGGCTACTTTTGGCCAGTTGATTCTCTTTGTGCGTCTTGTTTTTATTTTAGTCTTTTGATGTATGTGAGTAACCAGGGAAGCTTATTTTATTCAAGATGAGTGAGTATTTCTGCATCTTTTGGAGACAACGACATTTTTTCAGGAAAGTTATGAGCTTTCATGTAAAAAAGAAAGAAAGAAAGAAAGAAAAAGTGAACCGATGCGTGCGTGCGTCTCCCTTGTCTCTGTGTGTGTGTGTATTAGTTGTTTTGCATTGTGTATTAAGAGAATATTTTTGTATGGAATGGAATGTCCATAATTGTTACGTCATATGTTTTGCCTTGTAGTAATATAGTAATAAATAGGATGGCGCAAGTGCTTAAAAAAATATTTCTTTAATATCTACGTCCATATTTCGCTTGCAACGTGTACTAAGTAATAAAACAAAGAAGCAAATGTGTGTTATAATTTTTTATGGTACTTGCATATTTTCTTAATCCCATCAATTAACCCAAGGTGGCGCATGGTATTGATGCACATGCCATGTTCACTGCAATTCTAGTTTTTAATCGTGTTTACAGAGATAGCTCCACAAGGGCTTAGGCAACAAGGAGTCAGTTATTAGACCTATTATGTCCCCTATTTACCCTTTCCCTTGATTTTCGGGAATTGTTGAAGGTTTTATTATTAGTATTTCAATAACGTTATAATAGTCATGATGTTAATAATAATAATAACAGTATCGGTGTGAATAACATTAAAAAATATATGTATTTATATATTTTTTTTTCACGCAAATTCAAGAAATGGGAAAATCCAGTGCAGTTATGTAAAGCCTTTTGATTGTTTTTTTTTGTGCCATCTGTGTACAGCACAGAAATAAAAGAAATAAAAAAAAACGGTGTACAGTGTACAATACATACGTGCACAGTAAAATAACTAGATATGAAAGAGGGGGTCTTTTCCAAACACATGCCTTGTTTTATATATTTTTCTTAATCATAAACAATAAAGACAATGAACTAATGTGATGTGTTTAAAAGATTACGAAATTATGTAACATCTTTCTTTCACGTATTCTTCTGCAAATGATAACGAAAAAGAGGCCTATCAATTTCCCTTTAATCTCATCCCTAGTTTTTAAGTACACTTTATTGAGTAAGTGAGTGAGTGATCGCCTGTCTAATAAACTGCCGGACTAACTTATTGATGAGAGAGTCTCTTTATCTACTTGATGGACTTTGGAGGATCGATAATTCTGATTAGCCTTATCATTTTTTGCACCTTGTGTGTGTGTTTTTTTGTGTGTGTGTGTTTTTGTTGTTTTTTGTTGTGTGTGTGTGTTGTTTGTGTTGTGTGTGTTGTGTGTTGTGTGTGTGTGTGTGTGTGTGTGTTGTTGTGTGGTCTGTTTGTGTGTGTGTGTGTGTGTTTGTTTGTGTGTGTTATGTGTCTGTTTGTGTGTATGTGTGTGTGTGTTGTTTGTGTGTTTATGTGTGTCTGTTTTGTGTATGCGTGTGTGTGTGTGTATGAAGAGAGAGAAAGAGAGAAAGAAGAGGGAGAGAGAGAGAATGAAAATGAGAGAAGTGAGAACACATACACTGATAGAAACTGCCTTAAAACAAACAAAACAAAAAAAGAACTCTAATCCTAACTCCCTTATTCCCTCTCTTCGTGCCCCACCCCCCCCCCATCCACCTACCCACTATCACCCCTACCCCCCCCATCCCCCCTCCTCCTAAAAGCTCCCTCTCTCCCGAAGGCGGCGACGACGGCGGAAAGACTCACCTCTTGATGGACTGGTAATATTCGTCGATAAAGTCCCTGGCGAGTTTGAGGACCTCATCTCGGGAACGGCTCTGTCCCCCGCTTTCGAGGCACCATCAGCGCCCCATTGCACAGGTGCCGCGTGCATACTCCTTCCTGCAGAGTCAAGGGAGATACAGAGTTAAGTTAGAGTTTCGATGAGGAAACGGGGTGGTATGCGTGGTATCATTTCGGTTATGGTATGGATAGGTAACGGGAATGAATATGACGTGCGGTGGTATGTATTATATATATATATATATATATATATATATCTATATATATATATATATATATATTATATATAATAACTAATTATCTATTATTATTTATTCTTATACTTATTTATCTAGTTTCGTTCTGTTGTTTGTCGATCTGCCTATCGCTCTATCTTTATGATATGTGAGTATATCTACGTCTATATCTATGTCCATTAGTCTAATTATCCTTTTATATATGTATGCATATATAATATATATATATTATATATAATATATATATATATATATATATATGTATACATATATATGTATAATACATATATATATATATATATATATATATATATATATATATATATATATATATATATATATATATATATATATATATATTACGCTTCTGCGTGTGTGATATGAATTAATTTTTACATGATATTGACATTAGATTGCTGCTTTCATGAATATTTCTTATCTGTGTTAGTTTCCTTATCTGCCACTAGGTGTCTCCCCCCAAGTCACGTGACACGAGGTACACGTGGCAGAATGGCGGAATCATCCAGGAATTTTGCTCTTTCGCCTTCACCCCCGCCCTCCCCAACGCTCTTTCCGCTTGGCAGTTTATATGTTTGCATGTATACACACGCGCAAAGACACACGCTTACCTATATATATATATATACTATATATATATATATATATATATATATATATATATATATATATATATATATATATATATATATATATATATATATATATATATATATAT
>NW_020870963.1:438844-442840 GCF_003789085.1 Penaeus vannamei
CGATCTCCGGTCAGACGTGAAGAACGCAATGGGCAGTGAGTGGGAAATATTTGCGAAATGATTATATATATATATATATATATATATATATATATATATATATATATATATATATATATATATATATATATATATATATTATATATATATATATATATATATAATGTGTGTTGTATGTGTGTGTGTGTGTGTGTGTGTGTGTGTGTGGTGTGTGTGTGTGTGTGTGTGTGTGTGTGTGTGTGTGTGTGTGTGTGTGTGTATATGTATGTATATATATTCAACGACACACATGCTTTTCAAGTATATTTCGCGTACCTACGGCAGAAACAGGGAGCATGCATTTTCACGCAGAAATCAGCTGTATTTTCCGTGATCGCTGATCCTAAACTAACACCCGCTCGTGCAAAAAAAAAGGGGGGTTTTCCAGCAGTACAGTTAATTACTAAACTTTTCCGCTTCTTGCAACTCCAACCCGATACACTCGAAAGATCCTTGCACAAAATCTTAATTCAAAAGAAAGAATCCCACACAGAAAAAAAGTAAATAAATAAATTTAAAAAAACATATTTTTCCTCACAGAAATATCGCACCCAAAAAAAGAAGTTTATTTTCCCGAATGATAATTAAAAACAGTAGGTACCGGAGGAGAGGGGAAGTTAGATGAAAATTTGAGGGGAAGTGTTGGAGGAGAAGGACGGTGCAGGTTGTCTGAGTGTTTGGTTCTCATTACTTCAAGTTGGGCTGAGTCCTTCCCGGCGGTGGGGGACTTTTTTGGAGTGGTCGGGTGGGGGTGAGAAGGTGGAGGGGTGGAGGGGAGGGAGGGGGATGAGAGGGGTCTAGGTGAGAGGGTGGGGAACTTTTTGGAGTGGTCGGGTGGGGTGAGAGGGGTGGGGGGGGGGAGGGGATGAGAGGGTCTAGGTGAGAGGGGGGGAACTTTTTTGGAGTGGTCGGGTGGGGGTGGGAGGGGGGAGGGGAGGGGTGGAGGATGAGAGGGGTGGAGGGGTGAGAGGGGTTGGAGTGAGAGGGGTGGAGGGTGAGGAGGGGGAGAGGGTGGGGGTGAGAGGGTGGAGAGGGGTTGGAGTGAGAGGGGTGGGAGTGGTCGGAGTGGTCGGGTGGGGATGAGAGGGGTGGGAGGGATGGAGGGTGAGAGGTGGAGAGGGTTCGGAGTAGGGGTAATGGTGATGAGAGGGGTCTAGCTGAGAGTGGGAGAGGGGTCCGTGTGAGAGGGGTAGGAGGGGGAAGGGTGAGAGGTGAAAGGGTCGGTGTGAGAGGGTGGAGGGGTGGAGGGTGAGAGGGGGGGAGAGGGTCGGAGTGGGGGGTAATGGGGTGAGAGGGGGTCAGGTAGGGGATGAGAGTAGTTATGGGTGAGAGGGGTGAGAGGGTTCGGGTGGGGTGTGTGAGAGGGTGAGAGGGGTCGGAGTGGGAGTGAGAAGGTTTTGCGATAAGGATTTACCTTTCCTTTTATTATTTTTATTATATATATATATATGTATATATATATATATATATATATATTATATATATACATATATACATAACATACATACATACATACATACATACATACATACATACATACATACATACATACATAACATTACATACATACATACATACATAGAAAAATAGATAAACAGATAGACAAGTAAAAACAGGTAAGCAGACAGATAGATAGAGAGGAGAGAGGGAGGGAAGGAGGGAGGGAGGAGCGGAGAGGAACCTCGAAAGGAAGAAGTAAATGATAAAGTAAAGGGTTAAAATGCATTCCTTCTCCTTTCCTGAACTCTCGCCAAAGCTACTTAGGAAACAAGAAAAATATCATATCCATGAGGGAGGGGGAGGGAGGGAGGGAAGGAGTGGCACAGAGTGGAGGGCAGTGGAGGAGAGAGTGGGAAGAAGGAGAGAGTGGGAAGGAGGGGAGAGAGAGATAGAGATAGAGAGAGAGAAAGCGATAGAGAGAGTGAGGAGAGAGAGAGAGAGAGAGAGAGAGAGAGAGAGAGAGAGAGAGAGAGAGAGAGAGAGAGAGAGAGAGAGAGAGAGAGAGAGAGAGAGAGAGAGAGAGAGAGAGAGAGAGAGAGAGAGAGAGAGAGAGAGAGGCAGGCGCATAGCACTGAACTGAAATCTGCTCCTACGATTTCACTCTATTTCATAGAGAAAGATCACTCATACAGAGCTAGCTTTTTGCTACTATATGTGTGAATATTACTGCCACTCGCATACGAACTAACTAACTCAACCTCTTCTAGTTAAGGTTGATACTTAGACATTTAACTCTCTCTCGGTGGTGATCACCCGGGCAGCACGGTCCGTGGCCACCTCCCTGCCTTTGTTTACATCCTCGTTAGCAGGTAGTAAACGACTGTCGGAACGACAAAACCTTCAAGCAACCTCCACTGCCTCGTTGCGACACTTTGTCATTACTTTTTCTTTGTCCCTTTATATTTCTCTTTTTCATCCCCCACCTCCTACTGGGTATGTGATATTGCTCTCGGTGGATCTGCAGAGAGAACTCCGCTCTGGGTGAAAACACCGACCAGCCTCCCTGAGTAAGACACATACCCCCCCCCCCCCCATCTGCAAGCACATTCTACGTCTAGCTAAAGACTGGACCGCCATAATTGTCCAGGCTCTCCACTAATAGAGCTTAATCCAGTTATGCTTGTTGATACTCAACACCGCTTGATTGCCCGGCCTGAGGGCATCAGTGGAATCTCCCCAAAGAAGTGGTGCAGCGTGTGTGGGAAAGTGGGAAAGAACCCCAACTTCATCCCCTGCGATTCCGTGAACTGCCCTAATGTTTGTCATGCTGCTTGTTCATTAGATGGAAATAATTTCATCTGCAGTAACGTGGCAACTCTTAGAAACTCTGCCGGGATATCAGACCCGATAGAATTCGTTTCTACAAAAACTCTCCCTTTGCCTAGCAACTTGGATTTACCAGACGACTCCACTGGTATAAATCTAGAAAAGGAAGATCTTCTCAGTAAGAGCAAAGAAGAGCTTATTGATGAAATACAGCTCATGAGAAAAGATTACCAAAGCACGATCGCTCTTGGTCGGAACCTCAAGAGGTTCTCCGAGTCTCTAGCAGGCACCAGAGACTCCATTGTTCAGGCCTTGGAGTTTATTGACAGCCTTACAGCAACAGTCAACAACATCCAAGAGCCAGCAAGAAGGAGTATTGCTTGTAGCGCTATTCCTGAGCGCATTGATGCTGAGTGCGAGCAAACTCCTCAGACAGTATCTGGTGGAAATCCCTTGCTTTACTCAAACAAAGACAAAACTCTGAAGAGTATTAATGCCAAACGTGCCTCAGCAGTTAAAATTACACACAACCCTCAGGCCACAAAACAAAGCAGTGGCTTAGAAGAGATTCAGAAAGTCCCCCCTACAAAGCAAAACCCTGCAAAGTCTAAATCTTCCTTCTGTAGTTCATGCCGAAGAAGGGGTCACACTTCGGATAACTGCAGATCAAAACTGAATTGTGATTTTTTGTCATAAAACATCTTCTCAACATTACTTAGTGAACAAGCCAACCAGACAGCATCTCTACTTCAATCCCTTTCACAGCAAATTAGTACAGTCTGTGGTTCCTCCTACTCAAATTCCTCACTACGGTGCAGGATACTACAGAGGAGTACAAGGTCCATTCATACCCGCCCATAGCTATCAGTATTCTCAATATGCGGGGCTGCCAACAAACCTTAACCCTTCTCTCGGCTAATGTCCGCGGTCTCCGCACCAACATAGGAGAGTTAAATCTCATGACACTCTCTGAGAAGCCTGACATCATAGCATGTACAGAGACGTTCCTTGATAGCACAGTAGCCAAGGGGGAATGTAAAATCTCTGGATACAGTCAATGGGAACGCAGAGATCGTGTCAATGGACAAAAAGGAGTGGCAGTATGCTTTAAAAAGGATCTCCACATTCAACCTCTCTCCCCAGTGCTTCCTGACCTCCTTGAAATAATGTTTTTTCAAGATTAACTGCCAC
>NW_020870963.1:450029-455029 GCF_003789085.1 Penaeus vannamei
CTCTCCCCTCTCTCCTCACCTCACTCATATCTCTCTATCTATTCTATCTATCTCATGTCGTCTCCCTCTCTCTCCACCATTCGGTATTTCATCTCCCTCTCTATTCATCAGCATCTTCTCTCTCTCTCTCTCTCTCTTCTCTCTCTCTCTCTCTCTCTCTCTCTCTCTCTCTCTCTCTCTCTCTCTCTCTCTCTCTTCTCTCTTTTACTCATCTCCTCTCTCTCTCTCATCTCTCTCTCTTTCCTCACTCATTATCTCTCTATCTATCTTTCTATCTCATTCCTCTCTCTCTCTCTCTCTCTCTCTCTCCTCTCTCCTCTCTTCCCTCTCTCTCTCTCTCTCTTCTCTCTCTCCTCTCTCTCTCTCCTCTCTTCTCTCTCTCTCTCTCTCTCTCTCTCTCTCCTCTCCTCTACTCCTCTCCACTCTCACTCTCATCATCTCTCTCTCCTCTCTCCTCTCTCCTCTCTCACCTTCTCTCTCTCCTCTCTCTCTCTCTCTCTCTCTCTCTCTCTCTCTCTCTCTCTCTCTCTCTCTCTCTCTCTCACTCTTCACTCTCTCTCTCATCTCACTCTCTCCACTCCTCACTCTCCTTCTCTCTCTCTCTCGTCTCTCATCTCTCTCTCTCTCTCTCTCTCTCTCTCTCTCTCTCTCTCTCTCTCTCTCTCTCTCTCTCTCTCTCTCTCTCCATTTAAATTTTCTCTGTGAAGGTTCCTGGCACAGACTTTTTCCCAAATTCAATTATGTCTTTGCAAAAGGCGTGACTCAGTTCCACAACTCCAGAGAGAAGTTCCAGCGTAGAAATCTACCGTTATTCTGTTCCTCCTTTTATGGGACGATACGGCAAGATGCAATTAATTTCCTCTGATTACGGGCTTGAGAACCGAAAATACCAAGAAATATATATATATATATATATTATATATATATATATATATATATATATATATATATATATATATTATATATATATATATACCACGGTGTTCAATTGTGTAATAAAGTTGTTGTTTTTTTCTCTGTATATATCAAGAAAAGAAAATGATGAATCTTAATTTCATTGTTGTGAGGGTAATGTTTCCCTTTTATAGTTCTGTTGCGAGGCAGGAGGGAAAAGAATGCGAAAAGTTAGTCAAAAGCAGGAGCATTTGCGTCTTTTGTCTTTGGAATTCACATTAAGAGGAATTCACTGTATCAAGGGGGAGCCATTAGCCACATCGGATTTCGTAAATATTCAAATAAACTTACCTCATGATGAAAAGGAGAAAATAAGAGAAAGAAAGAAAAAAGAAAAACAAATATGAAAAGGAAAATTGTTGAATTAATGTATATAAAGGTCGAGCGGTTTAAAAAAGGAAAAAAAAGAAATGGTAAAAAGATGTGCAGTCAAAACAGTCTGATAAAAAAAGATAAAAAAGCCACCAACTATAAAACTTTACTGATGACATTAAGGATTCAGACATGAGTTTTTTATAGACATATTCTTGTCTCAGCTGAGTGAAAACAAAAATGCAAGCGTGTGAGAGATTGAGGGAAAAATATTCTTTAAATAACTGTGTCAAGAACCTTGAGGTGTTGTAGAATTATTACGTCAGAAAAAGAAAAAAACAGTTTATAATAAACAAACTGGATGTAGCACAAGGACTTTCTACCGTTATCTTGGCCCAAAATGTGAAACCCATAGCACTAATGATAGAAATAAGAGAATGAAGAGAACAGAATGATAGATGATGATAATAAGGGATTATAACATCGTAACGAATAAGGGAACTTTTACTTTGGCAGACTTAAGGTTAAATTCCAGAATGTTTTGATGATTTTTATGAAGAGAGACGCATTTCTCTCTCATTCTATCTCAACCTTTTATTCCTTCGCATGTTGTGTATTTATTTATTTCGAATTATGAGTAAAATCAACACTTTTTGATGGACATGGAACGTCATCTCTGATTGGTTGTTGGCATTTGACGTCACAGCGCCTTAGCCAATAGGATTTCAGATGCTTTCTGTTAAAGGATAAAATATTTAGGCCATTGGTATGTTGTTTACATCCTATAATTCTTGCTATAATTTCCCGATTATCTGTCAATTATGTAAATGACTTTGAAATAAAATTATGCAGAAGTCTTATATGATGATAATTCACATACCCCCCCCCCTAGCCTTCCTCCCGAAAAAGTTTTCCCGCCAAAAAATTAAACTAATATTCACCTGTTATTTTCGTGTTTGCAATTTATATTTACCGCGCGAGTGAAAGTAAAGACAAGGTAATGTGATCTAGCACAACGCTTATGCAAATTTTACCCTGCATTGTAGGATGCAAACTGTGAAATTCGTAAAATGTTAGAAGAAAAAAAAGTTATAGGCCGTGGGTCCCTCTTCTCTTGACATTGTCTTTGTTTGTTTGTTTGTGGAGGATTGTGATATCCATTCATCCTGTCTCTAAATCTATATATAAGCATTTCTTATCATCTGCCTGTATATCTATCAAACATATCTGTCTGTCTAAAATTGTCAATCTGTGCTTTCTCTTTATGATAATTATTTGTCCAACTTGCTAATACTGTAATGCGCGAATCTTCATGTTTGTTTGCATAAATATGAAATATAAATATAGAGTAACCCCTCCCCCCTCACACATACACACACACACACACACACACACACACCACACACACACCACACACACACACACACACACACACACACACACACACAACACACACACACACACACACACACACACACACACCACACCACACACACACACACACACACACACACACACACACATACACACACCAAACAATAAAAACCCTTATCATTAGATTAAAAATCACACTCTTCATTGGGCATGGAACAACAGCAACAGCAATACCAAGAGCAAAACCAAACACTCACACACACGCGCACACATACACACACACACACACACACACACACTCACACATGTTAAAAAAATATATATTGCAATCATTACCTGCAAGATTTTGCGATTGAGCCTGTGGCATTGATCGATTGGCTTGCAAATCCCCCGGAGGCGGTTGGGGGGGGGAGGGGGGAGGGGGAAGAGAGGTTGGGGGGGGCGAGGGGGGAGGGTAGGGAGACGAGAGACAGTGGGGGGAGGGGGAGGGGAGGGGAGAGAGAGTTGGGGGGGATGCGGGGGGGAGGATGGGGGCGAGGAGGAGGATGGCGGGGGAGGTTGGAGGGGGGGGGCGAGGGAGAGGGAATGGGGGTGAAGGGGAGAGAGGGAGAGGTAGGGGGGCGAAGGAGGGAGGTAGGAGAGGTTCGAGGGGGCGAGGAGGCGAAGGAGGGAGAGAGGGAGAGGTTGGAGGGGCGAGGGGGGTAGGGGGAAGGAGGGAAGGGGAAGGCAAATGCGCAAACTTATTCAATTATGGCGCCAAAAACTGTTAAATAGCGCTTAAGGTCTCATGAGGTGTTGCTACCAAGGATTTGCTCGAGTTTATAGCTTTTGTCTTTTTTATTGTTATGTTTGTTTGTTTGTTGTCTATTTTTTATTGTGCTGATGCTTGTTTGTCTGGGTGTTTTTGCTCTCTCTGTTTATGTTTTAGTTCTCGCTTTTATTTTTTTCCCTCTCTCCTTCCTTTTATTCTCTCTTCTTTGCTTCTATCCTCTTTCCTTTCTCCTCTTTTCTGTCTCCTCTTTCTTCTCTTTTCTTCTCTTTCCTTTCTCTTCTCTTCTCTCTCTCTTCTCTTTCCTTGCTCTTCTCGCCTCTCTCTTTCCTTTCCCTTTTCGTCTCTCTCTTTCCTTTCTCTTCTCGTCTCTCTCTTTCCTTTTCTTCTCTTTCTTCTCCATTCTCTTCTCTCTCTTTCCTTTCTTTTCTCTTCTCTCTCTTTCCTTTCTCTTCTCTTCTATCTCCTTCCTTTCTCTTCTCTTCTCTTTCTTCTCCTTTCTCTTCTCGTCTCCCTCTTTCCTTTCCCTTCTCGTTTCTTCTTCTTTCTCCTTTCTCTTCTTTCTTCCCTTTCTCTTCTCTCTCTCTCTTTCTCTCTTTCTCTTCTCTCTTCTTTCTCTTTCTCTTCTCTTCTCTTCTTTTCCTCTTTCTCTCCTTCTCTCTCCTTCCTTTCTTTCCTCTTTTCTTTCTTCTCCTTTCTCTTCTCTTCTCTTTCTTCTCCTTTCTCTCCTCCTTTCTCCTTTCAATTCCCCTTCCACTCTTGCATTAGTATTGTCTTTAGCGCAAATTACTCCACGAAAAGTTACCAAGTCATACCGGATAATTGGGCAGAGTTATTCATCGTCTTAAACCGCCTTCGCTTTTCCGACACGTGGGTGTTTTCTGTCCAATTTTTCCACTCTCGTATGTTGTTGATTCCGTGTGTGTTTTATGGGGGGTTGTGTTTGTGCTGGTGTGTCTTCTTTTCTAAATTTAGGTTGTGTGTGTTGTGTGTGTGGGAGTTGTGTGTATCTGTGTAGCTATGTATGTATGTATGTGTGTGTGGTGTGTGTGTATATGTAATGTATATTTATGTATCGTGCGTGTATTTAGGTATACGTGCGTGGTATTTAGGATATCCGTGCGTGTATTTAGTATCTTGTATGTATGTATGTATCATGTATGTATTTATGTATCATGCATGTATGTATATATCATGTATGTATTTATGTATCATGTATGTATTTATGTATCATGTATGTACTTATGTATTATGTATGTATTCATGTATCATGTATGTATTTTATGTATCATAGTATTATTCTATGTATTTATGAATCATGCATTTATGTATGTATGTACGTATAGTGTATATCTACATTTGTATGTATCCACTGTTGTTGAGTATCCTTATAAAAATTTATTTCTACCCTCTCTGCTCTTACCATGTTTCAATTACACTCAAAATCACATAAATATTCCTGTTCATTAGAAAAAAAAATCAAGCTTCCACATTCATCATCCACATTATAGAATCAATACGTATTCATTCATATTTATTTACGTTAGGAAGTAACACGTGGGAGATAGAACACTTTGAGGCAATGGAACCC
>NW_020870963.1:467529-485970 GCF_003789085.1 Penaeus vannamei
TGGCGTATCAGCCCGTTTGTGTTTTGGATCGGGGCGTGTTTGTGTTTGGGGGGCGGGTGGGCGGCGCGGGGATGGGATTATTAAAGGGATGGGAGGGAGTGGGAAGGGTGGATGCATGTACTGTCTGTCTGTCTATATGTATATGTATATATTATATATGTATATATATAATATATAATTATATATATAATATATATATATATATATATATAATATTATATATATATATATATATATATATGTATATATATATATATATATATATATATATATATATATATATTATATATATTATTATATATACATACATACATACATACATATAACATACACATACATACACACATACATATAGATAGATAGATATAGATAGATAGATAGACAGACATATACATAATCTGCAAATATACATATTTGAGTACATATATCCATGCGATCCTAAACAATTTATCCGTTAAATCCAAATAGCTTAGAAATATGTACACGAAAGTGCATTCGTTCGACTGCACCTGTTCAAAGACACCAGCTTGATTCCCAGGGATACGTACACGCGAGAAGGAGCTTGAATAAACCTGCCTTGAACAACTTAAAGCCTAATGAAGGGCGTGTTCTTCTTTTCTTTGAGTGTGTGTGTGTGTGTTGTGTGTGTGTGTGTGTGGTGTGTGTGTGGTGTGTGTGTGTGTGTGTGTGTGTGTGTGTGTGTGTGTGTGTGTGTGTGTGTGTGTGTGTGTGTGTGTGTGTGAGAGAGAGAGAGAGAGAGATGGAGATGTAGATATATAGATTGGTAAATAGATACATAGATAGACAGATAGATACATAGATAGACAGATAATAAATATATACATAACTAAACAGAGCTAGATAGAGCTAAATAGATAAGTACAGAAACAGACAGAAAGATAGAGAAAGAGAGAGGTGTGGGTAACCCCCCCCCCCCCCCCAGGATGAACAGCAGAATGCCGCATGGAAGAGTACGCGCAAGAACAGCAAACGACCTTGTGCATGAGCGGAAGTAATGCCCCCGATCTCATGCACACCTGAGACATGCAATAAGCGAAAGAAATGAGAAGAAAATCGCACCTGAGCATCTTTTGCTTTTTGTGACAGAAAGGTTACGTGAATAGCTCTTTAAGGGGAAAAATAACGTATTAAATCCCATATGGAGGAAAGTGACGTGAATTTCGTCCTATATGGAGGGAGAGTAGACTCGTTTGCCTTATATGGAGGAAGGTATGCGCCTGTGGCCCTTCGCGGAGGTGAATTCGCCTTTTTAAACCTCTGTGGGGGAAACGCACGCGCTGTGTCCGAAATCGAGTTTTATTTGCTTTATACGGACGAAAATGTACGTCTTTTTGCCCTATATAAGGGGGAAATATTACACATTTAGCCCTACGTAGAGAAGAAATTCCCAACTTTTGCCTTTTTTCAGAGAGAATACTGCGCGCATTTGACCCCCTTTAAGGAAAACAAACTACGCGTTTCTACCTTTTTCTTTTTTTCTCTTTCTTTGAATAGAAGGAAAATTCGCAGCTGTTTTCCTTTTTCCAATACGCCTAGACCTCCTGAAACGCCTCTGGGATACTCGGGCCGTGAGACTTTGCCTTCGTTTTGGTTACTGTCCGGCACTTAGAAAGAAAATCGATGCCCGTATTTCCAACATGTTACGAACCCTCAAAAAAGCGGAGGAAAAAAAAAAACGAGAGAACGTGAAGGAGAAGGAGAAGAATAAAAAGGAGAAGGAAACTGGTGAGAGAAAGAATTTATATATATATAAAAAAAGGAAAGGAGACTAAAGGCTGTGAAATAGAGGGTAAGTTAGTGATGAAGGTAGAAAGGGGGAGGGGGGGGGTAGACGAAATGACATAAGGGGGAAAAATAATTAGAAAATGGAGCTGGAGGGGGAAATAGCGGCTAAGGGGGGTGGGGGCAAATAAACAAACAGATAAATAGATTATGGGCAGGAAGTGGGTGCAGACAAGGATCGATAAATGTAAAGATATCATCAAGGTACGACGTATTAAAGAGGAGAGAGAAGAGGAGACAGAGATAGAGAAAGAGAGAGAAGAGGAGAGGGGACAGAGACAGAGTGAGAAAGCGATACAGAGAAAAGAGAGAGAAGAGAAAAGAAGACAGAGACATTAGGAGAGGATTAGGAAGAGAGAGAGAGAGAGAAAGAGATAGATAGAGAGAGAGACGTGAGAGAGGTGGAGGATCGGATAACAGAAAGAGAGAGACGTAGACAGAGACAGCAGACAGAAAGAGAGAAATAACCCACAGACATAGACAGCGAGAGAGACAGAGAGAAGAAACATTGGGACAGACACAAAGAGAAAGAAAGAGAGAGAGAGGAGAAAGAGAGAGAGAGAAAGAGAGAAAGAAAGAAAGAGAGAGAGAGGGTTGCGATAACTAAGACGACCCAACGTACAGAAGAGTTCCTGTATTTTACATAGTTGTTGAAAAACGTGATGTTGCATAATGGCAAGCGACATGGCAATCCATTCAGGCAGAATTGACACCTTTGTCTCGCCTGCCACCTGCGAGTGAAGGGACGTGTCAGCGGGCATGCCACCTCTGAACTTCAGGTTGGCATAAACGCTAATCATTGCTTCTGGCATCTTCACCTGACAAATTCGTATGACACTTTCACCTGACAACTTAGTATGGCAATCTGGCCTGACACCTTTGTATGACACCTTCGCTTGACACCTTTCTATGATACTTTCATCTGACATCTTCACATGACACTTTCTTCTGACACATTCACCTAACATCTTTCCCTGACACATTCACGTGACACCTTCGTATGCCACTTTCGCCTAACACCTTCGGCTGACACGTTTAACTCTTTGGCAAGAAAAAGCATTCGCCGACAATTTTTTTTTTTTTTTTTTTTTTTTTTTTTTGCTTTCTGTTCCATCCTGAGGCGGTTTTGTTTTCCTGGCAATGAACTTGAAGGAGGCTTGATGTACTTATCGCTACCGGTGCGTTTCTTGCTTTCCCTTTGTCTCCATGAATGAATTTGTACGTGTTCACTTCAGAAAGAAGAAATAATGTAATGCTAACACACATATAATATACATACACATATATATATATATATTATATATATATATATATATATATATATATATATATATATATATATATATATATATATATACATATATATATATATATATATATATATATATATATATATATATATATATATATATATATATATATATATATATATATACATATATGTATAAATACATATATATATCACACACACACACACACACAACACACACACACACACACACACACACATACATATATATATATATATATATATATATATATATATATATATATATTATATATATATATTATATATTATATTATATATACGCATACATATCTATATATATGTATATATATGTATATATATATATATATATATATATATATATATATATATATATATATATATATATAACATACATAATATATACACATAAATCATTAACAACCACCGAACCAGAGCCACCACCGCAAAACCACAAAATATCTCCCTCTTTGCATAAACAACCTCGACTTCTTTACTAAACTCACACTCTTCTCACGTCTCTGTCTTCCTCCTATTACTTCCACCTTTTTTTCTCTCGCTCTCCGCCTCCACTTCTGTTAATCTCCTTATCGCAGTTGTCCACTAACCACTGATTAAGCGCCGGTGATAATAACTCGATGACTGATAAGTTAAAAGAGTCATGGTGACTGAGTGCCAATATTTTCTTTTTTGGAGTTTACCTTGTACCTTGTACCAAGTTGTACCAGGTTAATTCCTTTCTGTATAATCAGTATCTAAAACAATCTTTTTTTTCTCTCCTTGAGATCTCGTAAATTCAACTAATCAAAATATACCAAAAAGGTTTAAAAAATAATAATAATGAAACTTTAAAATGTAATGATCCTTTTATAATAATGAAACTCTTATTTTTAGAAATGTGAATATGATAAAAATTCCTTTGTATCTTGTAAACCCCATGATGCAATGTACTCTAAAAATATATACTCTAGAAAAGAATATAAATCTACTTTAAGGAGATCTGAACCCCCTTAAGTATACTCGACCTTTCTCCTTTATCAATAATAATCCTGATAATGATGATTATGTTAAAAATATAATATCAGAATCATTTTCAATATACAAAGAATTTTCTTCTTTATCAATAATAATCCTGATAATGATGATTATGTAAAAACATACAGAAATATAAGTATTCTGAATCATTGTTTCAAAACTAAATCTAAAAGGACACTAAAATACATAAGTAGCCATACATATCGATAGCTGGGTAAAAAAAAAAATCATATCACCATATCATGAACTCAAAAATTCTAATTTCCTACACGATATCCAAGACTATAGAGTTTGTTGCTCAAATTCTATCCGCGCAAATGTTAGTTCTCGGGTAACTTTCCGCGCACGCTTAGTTCTTTTTTAAATCATATTCATATTTAAATTAAATCATAAATCATATTTTAATTAAATCATCTTCCGCGCATAAAATTCTCTTGACCTTTCCGCGCACTTGTTTCATCATCCGTCCGCAGATCCGTCCGCGCAAATGTAGACAAAATGATGTTTTCGCGCATAAAAAATTTAATATTCCCCGCGCAAGAAAAATACTCTACAGATTGGCACGATATTAGCTGAAAACAGGTACAACTAAATCGGACATTTTCACACATTGCCTATAAATCGAATACAACGATGATATTACCTCCCATAACGAACTAAAATTGGCCTAATTCACTTAATGATATCTGGAACCGCTGGCCAAGAAATTAATAGGTTCTAAATCCCCCTCATTGTATCAGTATCCGGAATGCGAAAGTTCTTTTTAATAGGCCGGTCAAAAAATGATCATCATACATACAAGAGGTTCATAAATATGCAGAATAGAGATTTCGCAGTTATGTGTTCTAGAATTAAAGAATAAAAAATGAAGTGTTTATATATATATATATATATATATATATATATATATATATAGAGAGAGAGAGAGAGAGAGAGAGAGAGAGAGAGAGAGAGAGAGAGAGAGAGAGAGAGAGAGAGAGAGAGAGAGAGAGAGAGAGAGAGAGAGACAGACAGACAGACAGACAGAAGACAGAGAGAAACAGAGACAGAGAGAGAACAGACAGACAGAGAGAGAGAGAGAGAGAGAGAGAGAGACAGAAACACAGAGAGAGACAGAATTTTCAATAAAGAACAATAATTGAAAAGCGAAATCACGAAGAAATAATTGATTTTACACAAGTGAATAAACAAAAAATATACCAAAAGCAATAGAAATAAATGAACAGATGATAAATGAAGATAAAAGTTCAATAATAATAAAGAATCTCGCATTTGACTTTCGATTTCCAACTTCATCTGACTTGCAAATTTTTAAAAAAGTTAGTCACCAGGAATTATAGACTCTTCCCGAATAAAGAAAAAGAAAAAAGAAAAAAGGAATTAGAAAAAAAGGGAAAAATATGTAAATCACAGAATAATGATTAATCACGTGAATAAAAAGAAAAAAAATAATAATCTCTTAGCCCCCCTAAAACCACCTGATTCTCTTATTTCGTTTTCATCCTTAGGGTCAAAGTGCTTGACCTGAGCCCCCATCACAGGTCATAGGTCAAGAGAGAGAACACTAATTGCCTAAAAGGTAGGTCACTAGGTGCTATTACTTTCTGTCTTATGTTATTCACTGACTCCCTTTTTAATTACTATTTAATTATGATTTATGACATGAGGTCAATTGTTATTATGACTTTTTAAAATCTTACAATGTATATATGGTTTGTAAACGAGTGATATTATGTATGTGTAATCGGTAACAGCAGATCCATTTTAAAATCATTTGGGATTGTCAAGTCGACTGTGTTCGAAATTTCGTCACGTGGATTTGACTTCGACTTCGTTTTTCATTTCATTTTTTTTCTTATACGTCATGTTCATTGTCTTATAATCATAACTTTCCTGTTGCTGCTATTGGCGAAAATAATGACAATGGAGATTAAAATGATGAAACATTGATAGTGATGATGATAATGATGCAAGAATTGATAATGATAATACTAATAGTGATAGCGATAACGGTTGCTATAAAGATACTACTGACGAAATTGATAAAAGGAAATAATAACGATAATCACCATCACAATCATTCTCTTCATTATGAGAATTACCGTCATCTAAGCTCTCTCGATCATCATTATAACAACAATAACAACATATATTATCCTACTTCCCAGGTCGAAATGCAATCTCTAACACTATCCTTAACAAGAAAAGTTTTTAATTACAGACGGGAGAGAAAAAGTAAAAAAAAAAAAAAAAAAAAAAAAGAGAGAGAGAGAGAAAAAAAAAACAGAAAAAAAACATATCCAGGATACATAACAAATTGACACACGTGAAGAGCAGACACGGGAGAGACTGACACAAAGCCAGCCAATTATTTCTCGTCCTCCTGAGAGGTGCCATGACACTCTCAGGGGATTGAGTGCCAGTGCCATGGGGTAGGAAACGCCCGTGTCCTCCGAGGAAGGGACAGAGAAAGAACTTATTGAAGGAAGCGAGAAGGGGCTTGGAAATTAGTTCCGGTTATCGTCATTTGCGTGTGCGTTGCGTGTATGTACGTCTGTGTATGTGTTCCATATCTACTTACATACATAAGGTCATGTATTCTATGTGTGTGTATATATACATAAGGTAGGATACATATCCATGTACATACATACATACTTAAGTTCATGTAGTCTTTGCGTACATATATACATAAGGCCATGTCATCTCTATGTGCGTACATACATACAGAAGTTCATGTACCCTTCATGTGCGAACATATATACATACATAAGATCTCTCTTTCTCTCTATGTGCGTACATACATACATAAGTCCATGGGCGTACACACAAAAGGTCATAGAAGAGGAAGCGTATTTGCCGATTATGAAACTCAGAGAGAAAATAATGACTTTCTTAACTCTTTCTGTTGACTAATCGTTATTTCGTTATTTCTTCTGCTCTTCATTAAGGGAGATAACGAGTCGTCCTGTGGATTCGGTCTTCGTTCGGTCGCTCTATTAGCAATAGATCTTAGCAAGTTTACTAGTTTCACATTTGAGGAGAAAGAAGGTGGCTTATACTATTGCTGGTGATATAGGTTTGATAAATAAAAAAGGAAAAGAGGAAATATTGATAAATAAGCAACAATAATAGTGTTGATAAATGATAATGATGATAATTGTTTTTTTTTTAATCTAGCTGTTAGTAGGCCGGGACTGAGAGTTAATTTCCGAATTATCTTTTTGTAATTGGAGACGTGAAATGAGCTGTTTCATTCCCCTAAGTGAAATTTATCTATCGAATCATCTATTACAGATCTTTATCTCAAGTTAATAATCTTCAATAAATCTACTACTCATGTCCAATAGATATCCATCTCCGTTTGATAATATATAAATTATCTTTTCGTCTAACTCATGATATACAAAATATCTATCTCAATCCAGCAATATATAAAACATAAATTTCTTTCACCTGATACATAAAACAATACAAAAAAACATCACAAATATTTCGACGTTTTGCTAAATGATTCCATACCCCAAAAAAACAATTTTGTTTTGTGTCAATGAAACTACGAACAGGAATAAAACCCGCGTAACTAAACGTGATATTTAGAAGCAGGAGTTCTGAATCTAAAACTTAAACAGACGAGCAGTAAGTTTCGTTTCGCGTTTCTCTATCAGACTTCGCAAGTTCTGTAATGAAAAGCGGAACATAAGAATTCCCAAAACTAGGCCCTTTTACAGGACTTCAAGTTATATTTGCTGAAGATTTTGTTTATCTGTTTTCGATCTGTCTTTCCGCCTCTGTGTGCCTCCGAGTTTGTCCGTCCGTCTTTCTGCTTGTCGTTCCATTTTTCTTTCTGTATGTCCTCTCTCTCTCGCTCTCTCTCTCGTCTGTCTGTCTGTCTATCTATCTATCTCTCTCTCTCTCTCTCTCTCTCTCTCTCTCTCTCTCTCTCTCTCTCTCTCTCTCTCTCTCTCTCTCTCTCTCTCTCTCTCTCTCTCTTCTCTCTCTCTCTCTCTCTCTCTCTCTCTCTCTCTCTCTCTCCTCTCTCTCCTCTCTCTCGTCTCTCTCTCTCTCTCTGTCTCTCTCTCTCTCTCTCTCTCTCTCTCTCTCTCTCTCTCTCTCTCTCTCTCTCTCTCTCTCTCTCTCTCTCTCTCTCTCTCTCTCTCTCTCTCTCTTCTCTCTCTCTCTCTCTCTCTTCTCTCTCTCTCTTCTCTCTCTCTCTTCTCTCTCTCTCTCTTTCTCTTTCTCTCTCTCTCTCTCTCTTCTTTCCCTCTATCTCTCTCTCTCTCTCTCTCTCTCTCTTCTCTCTCTCTCTCTCTCTCTCTCTCTCTCTCTCTCTCTCTCCTCTCTCTCTCTCTAATCTATCTATCTTCTCTATCTCTGTCTCTATCTCTAATCTATCTATCTATCTATCTATCTCTTCTCTCTCTCTCTCTCCACCCATCTATCTATCTATCTACCTATATACACTTTATACAAATACAAGCAGATACATGAATGCAGAGCCATCTACATCGCGCTTGTGACTGGCGTTGTTCGTGCGTGTATGCGTGCCGGAGCGTGTGTGTGTGCGTGTGTGCGTGTGTGCGTGTGTGCGAGGCCGAGATCGCGACCCAGTGAAGTACCATCTTAATCACCTACTGGGTTTTCTACACTGCCACTCGCCCTCAAGCGCCTCCATCACCCCAGCACAAACACCCCAGTCTGTTTCTCCCCAAAGTTTCCTCCCAGGCTCCCATAATGCATGGCTAGGTATGCTAATGAAGCTAGTTAAATGAACCACTAATTTTTAATAGGAGATAGATTGGGACTCTGTGACGAAGGGGAGGGTGAGGTCTAGCCACAGGGATATATCAATAGGATAGGCTCTCCTTGCGGGTCTTGGGTACGGCGCTCGCTCGCTCTGTCTGTCTGTGTCTGTCCGTCTCTCTCTCTCTGTCTGTCTCTATCTCTGTTTCTGTGTCTGACGCTGCTTCTCTCTGTCTCTGCCGGTCTCTCTCTCTCTCTCTCTCTCTCTCTCTCTCTCTCTCTCTCTCTCTCTCTCTCTCTCTCTCTCTCTGCATCTATCTCTCTCTCTTTTCTTTTCTCTTTGCTTTCTTTCTTTCTCTCTCTCTCTCTCTCTCTCTCTCTCTCTCTCTCTCTCTCTCTCTCTCTCCCTCTCTCTCTCTCTCTCTCTCTCTCTCTCTCTCTCTCTCTGCCTCCTTCCCTCTCCCTCTCCCTTCACATTTAGGGTGCCACACTTATCTCTATGTTTTTAACTCAATTAGACCCAAAATCTCACATTAACGCGTAATATCAACTCCTGCATGAATAATTACTTTGAGATAACCCAGTTTGCTTCGTCGTCACAGAAATAAGGACGAATACCTACAATTGGCTGGGATCTTTTGACTCTCCGATCTTAGGCTGATCTGGTGGCCACTACGCTTGTCTATCTATCTGTCTGTCTGTCTGTCTGTCTGCTGGCTGTCTGTTTGTCTGTTTGTCTGTTTGTCTGTTGTCTGTTTGTGGTTGGGTGGCTGTTTCTATGTTGTTTTTATCGTTCTCTTTCTCCCTTCCCCTTGTGAATGTATGAGCGTGTGTGTGTGTGTGTGTCTCTGTTTCTGTGAGTGTACCTGTGTGTATGTGTATGTGTGTATTTACGTCCGCGCGCGTGTGTACGTATCTACCCCAATCGCTTCAGCTATTATCTCCCCCACCATTTTCTCTCAATTATTCCATCCCTCTGATCTCCAACCCTTCGTCCGACCTCACCCGCTGTCTCGTTTCTGCGCCTCTGTTACGCAGCGTTAATAATTACGACGTGTCTTCTGCACTTCTTAGCCAAGATTCCTGCGTGACTTTTAGCAGAGCAATTTCTCTCTTCTTTGGGGTGTTATAGCGATAATAATAATTTTAAAATTATCTACTTGTAATAGTAGTATTAGTGATGATATGATATGATAATATTGGCAATGATGGTGGTGATGATGACACACAGATACAGCATTTGCATATATATATATATATATATATATATATATATATATATATATATATATATATATATATATATATATATATATACATACACATACATACACATATACAAACATATACATATATATATATATATATATATATATATATATATATATGTGTGTGTGTGTGTGTGTGTGTTGTGTGTGTGTGTGTGTGTGTGTATACATATGCATGCATAAATGCACACACACACACACACACACACACACACACACATACACACACACACACACACACACACACACATATATATATATATATATATATATATATATATATATATATATATATATATATATAAGCATATCTGCGTATCGAATCACTCGCATCAAGCGCCAAGGTCACACCCGGACGCAGCTTCACCGAAACGAAATTACACGACTCATTAACTCATGATTCACGCGAAGGTTGAACTCACTTTCCGTCTCCGTTTCTCCCGCATTTGTCGCCTCCAATCCAGGTCCTTCGTTTTCGCGATTGCCGAATCACCGGTGACGTAACGGGAAGGTCGTAACCGTCTGTTATCATCTCGATCATTATTTTATAATTACCGTCCATTTAAATTCCTCTTCTCTACAGCACACCTACTTACCCACAGCCCAGGTAGGTAATTAGAAAATAATGATGCTTACCTTCTTTCGGATGATGTCATGGTCTGGCCCCCTATCACTCCCCCCCCTCAACCTTAAACTCACCTGAATCACCCCCACCCCCCCCACCCCCACCCCCTATCCCATACCTACGCTAAAACAAACCCTTTAATTATTCATCAGTCCCACCTGTTACCCTACCCCACCCCCTTCCCCTTACCTGTACCCCTTCCCCCCCATACCCACCCATCCACACACACACTACACCTTTAATTATTCAAGTCTTTAACAACCTTGTTTACGCTCGTAGTCACCGGCACAGCGGACGTCGGGGAAGCGTTGAAAAAAACCGACAAGAGATGGCAGCACTCGCACGTGTTTTTCCGAGAATACTGAGAGGTTTTGGGGAGATCGGGAGCAGGGCGTTAAGGTGGCTGCCGGCAGGTGTGTGGTACCGATTTGCACACCTGTATTCCTGTCGGAGTATGATGAGTGCATTGGGCGCACTTGCGGCGGAGGGGGTTGTGTATATTTTGATTCCGTCCTTCTCGTTACTTATTTTTCTTTCTTTCTTTCTTTCTGTCATTGTCTCTTGTCTCTGTCTCTGTCTCTCTCTCTCTCTCTATCTATATCTATCTATCTATCTATCTATCTGTCTATCTATCTATCTATATCTATTTATCAATCTATCTATATCTATCTATATCTATCTATCTATCTATCTATCTATCTATCTATCTATCTATCTATCTATCTATCTATCTATCTATCTATCTATCTATCTATCTATCTATCTATCTACCTACCTATATACCTGTCTTCCTCTCTCTCTCTTCATGTGTATATCCATATATCTATTCATCTATCCATCCTTTTACCGATTTTATCATCCAGCAATTATTCTACATATATTTTCACTCACCACTCACACCACTCACTCACTCACTCACTCACTCACTCACTCACTCACTCACTCCTACTACCTACCTACCTACCTACTCACTCACTCACTCCCTCACTCAACCATCCACCCTCTCACTTACCCATCCACTCACCCACCAACTTACCCATCTACCCACCCACTCATTCGCTCAGTCTCCTACCTACCTATCTACCTACCTAATCACCCACTTACCCATCCACTCACCCACCCACTTACCCATCTACCCACCCACTCACTCACTCACTCACTCACTCACTCGCTCAGTCTCCTACCTACCTATCTACCTACCTAATCACCCACTTACCCATCCACTCACCCACCCACTTACCCATCTACCACCCACTCACTCACTCACTCAGTCTCCTACCCTACTTACCTAATCACCACTTACCCACACCCACCCCACTTACCCATCTACCCACCCACTCACACTCACTCGCTCACTCGCCCGCCCACCACCCGCTCTCTCTTCTCTCGAATACATAAGATAACCGATTTTCATTACAACTTGGTGACTGGTTCGATATCGGAGGCTGTGCCAAGATTCCTTCCTTCACTGGTTCTGCCTTTCAACTCCATGTTTCATCTTTTTTTTCTTCTTGTTCTTGTTTTATTCGTCTCTTTCTCTCCACTCTCTGTTTGCCTTTATCGTTTGTTGTTTGGTTTTAGTTTTTTTATCAATTCTTTGTGTACTTTTGATTTTTTTTTTTTTTCTCTCACGTATCGTCACGTTTCGAGTCAGGTTTTATACTCCTTGTCAGGCGATATATGTGAATCGGGTGGCTTATGTTCCTTCCCGATTGTGGCTTTTGTTTCATATCTATCCATCTGTCTATCGACCTCTTCTCTTCCCTTTTCTCTGCCACACATTTTTTACTTTTCTTTCTCGTCTCTCTTTCATCACTTTCTCGGTCGTTTCTGCGCTATCGCATTCCTTTCTTCTCTTCTCTTCTTCTTCTTCTTCTTCTTCTCTTCTCTCTCTCTCTCTCTCTCTCTCTCTCTCTCTCTCTCTCTCTCTCTCTCTCTCTCTCTCTCTCTCTCTCTCTCTCTCTCTCTCTCTCTCTCTCTCTTCCTCCCTCTCTTCATCCCCCATATACACACCCACACACCCCCCTCCTCCCTCAACCCCCCCTCCCCCCTCACCCCCCCCCCCCCTACGAAACCCCTGTAAACACGCCTTACAGAACCCTACACTAAATGCTCTATCACTTTAACTCCCTCGGTACACCGCTACAGTCAAACCTCCATATATTATTTGTGGATTCTCAGTTCGTGGGTTTCCCTTCTTTGCTCCTCGACCTCCTCCCACATAGGTTCTATTCTCTCCGAATTCGTCTATTCTATTTTTGTTTATTTGTTTGTTTTATTCATCTATTTATTTAGTTTTGTGGGTCTTCCTTCTTTGCTCCTCGACCTCCTCCCACATAGGTTCTATTCTCTCCGAATTCGGATTATCTGCTATTTATTCTATTTTGTTTATTTGTTTGTTTTATTCTATTTATTTAGTTTTGTGGGTCTTCCTTCTTGCTCCTCGACCTCCTCCCACATACTGGAGGCGCAGGTAGTGTTCCCTATGTTATATTTCCTTCGAACTCGTCGTATTATCATGCTATTTATCCATCTTTGTCTCTTTATTCGTTTGTTTATCCATTTATTTATTTAGTTTTGTTGGTCTAGGCTTAATTTCCCTGTATCATGTTCCCCCACGGAGGCTGTGATTGCTCGTCTAGATCATCGCCTGCATTTCGGGATAATCATCGGTGGCCATTTTATATTTTGTGGAGCGTCGTTATTCCTTGGGGGAAAATCCTTTCTTTCTCCTCTCTAATGCAGATATGTACATTTGTGTATATATGTATATATATATATATATATATATATATAATATATATATAATATATATAAGTATATATATATATATATATACACATATATATCCGTGTGTGTACGTGCGCGTGTGTGTGTGTGTGTGTGTGTGTGTGTGTGTGGTGTGTTGTGTGTGTGTGTGTGTGTGTGTGTGTGTGTGTGTGTTGTGTGTTGTGTGTGTGTGTTTGTGTGTGTTGTGTGTGTGTGTGTGTGTGTGTGTGTGTGTGTGTGTGTGTGTGTGTGTGTGTGTGTGTTGTGTGTGTGTGTGTGGTGTGTGCCGCGCGCCGGCGTCTTCCCCTTGCCCTTGTTACCTCAAGCCCACCCAACGGCACCCTGCATCGCCCCCCCCCTTTACTCCCACCCTCTTCACCGCCTCTCACTCGCCGTGTCCAGCGCTCGCCGTCTCATCTCCCGCCGCCCCTCGCCTACAAGGGCTCCTGCACGGCAGTATACATGTGTACCTTTCATTATTATCCTCCGCGCCTCTTGAACGCTTTTGTGTGTCAAGCGCACATCCACCTCCTGATGTGTGTTTGTTTGTCTTGCGTAAATCTCTTCTATAGCTGCCATATGGTCGCCGTGACAGGCAAATACTGACAGGGCCGTCTGTTCGAAAGGGGTTTGTGAGAGAATATTTAATTCATGAAGCGGTGCCAAGGTAGATTTCTGATCAAAGGTGGTGATCTTGTTGGAGTGATAATAACGAAGAGCATAGTGATAACGGTGATAATAGGGGGGTGAGGAGAGAGAGAGAGAGAAAAAAAAAAAACAGGCTTACCATTCGTAAAGTTAAAACACATAGTTCCCAAAACGTCTTAGCAGTCTGTAGCATCATTAAGCTTGAGCATTTAGAATTCCCCGACCGACCGATATTTTTCCAAGTCAAATAAGTCGAACATTATGCTCAAAGCCAAGAGATGAAATGCGATCGAATACAACACGGCTCAGAAAGTGGTTCGTCATCATAAGGTGACCCCCCCCCCTCCCCTCCTTCTGGTCCCCTTGCCCCCTCCCCCTCCTCCTCTCCTCCTCCTCCCCGTACTCCGTCATTCTGTGGCCTCTCACTGAGCCTGTTTTCTCTCTTTCTTTCTTCTTTTCTTTTTGGCTCTGTCTCTCTCTCTCTCTCTCTCTCTCTCTCTCTCCCTCTCTCTCTCTCTCTCTCTCTCTCTCTCTCTCTCTCTCTCTCTCTCTCTCTCTCTCTCTCTCTCTTCTCTCTCTTGCTCTCCCTCTCTTGCTCTATTTCTTCCTCTCCTCCTCTCCTAATCTTTACCTTCTCGTTTCTCTTCTTTACCTTCTCTCCTCCCTCCTCCTCTTCCTCTCTTCATTCAATTCTTACTTTCGCTTCTATTTTCCTATGCCCACCCCTCTTCCTTCTCCTTCTCCCCACTCCTCTCCCTCTCCTCTCTCTCTTCTCCCAACTCCCTCCCTCCTCGCTTTCTACTCCATCTCTCTCGCTCCTCCTCTCCCCTACTCCCTCTCCTCCCCTCTCTCCCCTCCCTCCCCCCCCTCCCCTCACGAATCCGAACTGCCCCGGTCTTGTTTCTTCTCCACACAATAAAGCCCCTTTCTCCTTCCCCCAACGTGACAATGTGACCCTTATGCGCCGCCCAAGTTCTCGAAATGACAACGGCAAAAAAAAAAAAAAAGGACGAATGTTGCTTAGCAGCCTCATCCCCCCCCGTCGGAGTGACACACGCGACCCCAGGACTCGTCTTCTCATTAATGTGCAGCGATTTTCCGCGAATGTTTGGTGTAAAGAGCTAGATCACTAACCTCGCGCTCAGTTTCGGGATCCTGAGAACTTGCTTACACGCCGCCTTTGCAATCTGTATGTGCAAACACCACATGCACACACGGCCTGCAATGTGTGTCGAGGTTGTGTGGGTTGCAACAGCATGATATCTTGTGCATTACCCCCGCTGGCCGGAGACTCTCGTTCATTCATCGGGCTTTTTTTGGAATTGGGTTTAATCACAATTCTTTCTTTTAATCTATTTCATTGTTTTTTTTCTTTATCGTTTTCCTTGTATGTATATTGTGTAGATAGATAGATTAGATATAGATATAGATAGATAGATAAGAGAGAAAGAATGAAAGGAGGAGGGAGAGAGAGACAAACATATATATCCATAAATCTTTTAATTTTAGTCTCCCATTCTTTCTCTCCGCATCTCTTTCCTTCTGTTCATCTCTCTCTTTCTCTCCACCTTTCTCTTCCCCTTCTCCTTCCCTCCCCTTCCTCCCCCCCCCTACTTAGCCCTCTCGATCTCCCCCTTCTCTTCGCCCCTCCCCCCCCCTCCCCATCCCACCCTTTTCCCCCCACTTTTGTAGTCTTTGAAATTGATTCCATGATTCTTTGTCGATCGTCTTGCCTGCCCCCTTTCATTATTCTAATTTGAGGATAAAGTCATTTAACCTTGACTCTTCAATTCGATTTGCATAATACCCTTTTTCATTAGATATACAAATACACATACACACACACACACACCACACACCACACACACACACACACACACAACAACACATACATAATATATATATATATATATATATATATATATATATATATATATATATATATATATATTGTATATGCAATGGAAGATGTGTAAAAAAAAAAAAGAAAGATTAAAAAGAAAAAATAGAGGCTAAAACTCATTCTAAAAACGTGATGAATGAATAAAAAATTGTTCCATTCTATTCCCAAATATACACATCCCTTTTCATTCATTAAAAAACATAAATATATCCCATGATGCCTAAGATTCACAGCGATAAAACCTCCGTCGTTTTACCTTGCGCGAAGACAACGCTGCTCGGTCTATTAGAGGCGAAGTGGCGATCCCTTTTGGCAAATGACTTGCAATTGCGCTTTCTGTCGCCGCCGAGAAGGAGAATTCCATCTTGAGGTGTAATCCTCTGTTCTTTCTTTTGAGTTTATATAATACATACATATTAATATATATATATATATATATATATATATATATATATATATATATATTATATATTATATATAATATATATATATATATATATATATTATATATATGTATGTATGTATATATATGCATATATACACACACACACATATATACATATATATGTATGTATGTAAATATGTCTGTGTTTTCGGGGGAAGTGTGGATTTTCTAAATCAATTTTCTCTCTCTCTCTCTCTCTCTCTCTCTCTCTCTCTCTCTCTCTCTCTCTCTCTCTCTCTCTCTCTCTCTCTCTCTCTCTCTATTCATCTATCTGTCTATCTGTTTCTCTCTCTTCTCACGCTCTCTATCTCTATCTATCAATCTCTCTCTCTCTCTCTCTCTCTCTCTCTCTCTCTCTCTCTCTCTCTCTCTCTCTCCTCTCTCTCTCTCTCTCCTCTCTCTCTCTCTCTCTCTCTCTCTCTAAACGTGCAATTACCCTAATCCCTCCTCCCCTGTCGCACGGATGAATGGCCAATGAACAAACAAACAAACACATTGCAAACAAACACACACTCACGCACGGTAACAGTGTTGCCATATTGACCTCCCTTACAAAAACCACTTCGGCCAAATGAAAATGAATGAATGAATAAAGCTTTACCTCCAGGCTATCAGACCTGTCGTCCATTCATTAACAAGAATCTAGACTCAATCTCACTCGCCCTCCTCTTTCACCCTCATCTCAGCCCCGCCCTCATCTCCTCACGCCCGTAATCTCACCCTTCCCGCAGAACCCTTGTAATACCTATTTTCCGGTAGAATGTTGCTAATAATGTCATCTCGTTATCTGCACCTACCAAGCACCTGGCAAGAAGGCCGTATTTCGAAGAAAGTTTAAAGGTGAAATTTCCTTAAGGCCCCCCTCGCGAGCACTCAAGTCGCGTTTTCTATGATAAATTCTCCTGATAGACGTAATCAGGAAAATCAACTCTAGTTTTTTCCCTTTTCTTTTTTTTCTTCTATTTTTTCTTTCTCTCGCCCCCTCCTTTTTTTTTCTCTCTCTCTCTCTCTCCTTTTCGTGCCTCTGGGGCTAAGACGATCTTCCTTGCCTGGATTGCCTGAATGAATTTTGTTTTTCTTATCTCGAGAAATGAAGTAGGAGGTTAGTTTTGCGTCCCCGTTTTGTTGGCGGACGGGCCGGCGATATAACACGGATACCGAACACACACAAATAGTGCATGCATCGGGAAAAGCAATATCGTCCATCATCATCGACAGATACATCCGACTTGAAATCCGCTTATTTTGATAATATTATTAGGTGGCGTGTGGACGTCTGCGAGTTGTTTAGAAGCAAATATTTCTTATCTGCCTCATTAGGCGTGGGGGGGGAGTTATAAATGAAACTGGATGTGAAAAAAATCAAATAGATTTTCATCAGCAAATTGATTTTAAAAATCAAGTATTGCATCAAAATGTAATACTAACGGGAAAAAAACGTTCTGAAGTCTTCAGTCCAGTTACAAGATCAATAGTCATTTTAACCGAGCTATGACGTCACGAGGTGTTTCCCTGGTTAGGTAAAGGGTCAGCGTTAAGGTGCGTCTTAAAAATTTAAGGAATACGAAAATGCAAAAGTATTTAAAAAAATAGGCAACAAGCATATAAAGATTTAAAGACTGCTAAGAAAACGTATAAAAGTTATTACATGTCTCCATAGACATACTGTTTGGTGTATGTTACGCGTTATATATAATACTGTATACACAAACAACACACCACACATCACCACACACACAACACCACTATATTAGTATATATACATATTAGCTTTATCTAATTATATAATAGTATATACTACTATTAATAACTAATTATATATATACCTACATTATATTGTTGTTGCTATCCGTAATACTCTGTTGTCGTGTGTGAATGTATATGTGTATGTGTATGTGTGTGTATTATATGATA
>NW_020870963.1:499569-502069 GCF_003789085.1 Penaeus vannamei
AATAATAAGAATAACAATAGATAATAGATGGATAGTAGATGAATAATAAGAACTAAACAATAGATAATATGATGGATAGATATGCGCTGAAATTAATAAGCAATTAAACAATATATAATAGATGATAGATAGTTATGAATAATTATAGAATAAACAATAGATAATAGATGTGATAGATAGATGAATTATTAAGGAATTAACATAGATAATTAGATGGATAGATAGATGAATAATAAGAATAACAATAAGATAATAGATGGATAGATAGATAATAATAAGATAACAATAGATAATAGATGGATAGATGGATGAATAATAAGAATAACAAGAGATAATAGATGGATAGATAGATGAATAATAAGAAAAACAATAGAGACTAGATGGATAGATAGATGAATAATAAGAATAACAATAGATAATAGATGTAGATGATAATATGAATAACAATAAGATAATAATGGAAATTAGATTAATTACAATAGATAAGATGGATAGATAGATGAATAATAAGAATAACAATAGAATAATAGATAATAGATAATAAAGAATAACAATAGATAATAATGGATAGATAGATGAATAAATAAGAATAACAATAGATAATAGATGGATAGGATGAATAATATGAATAACAATAGTATAATAGATGGATAGATAGATGAATAATAAGAATAACAATAGATAATAGATGGATAGATAGATGAATAATAAGAATAACAATAGATAATAGATGATAGATAGATAATAATAAGAATAACAATAGATAATAGATGAATTAATAAGAATAACAATAGATAATAGACGATATATGAATAATAGAATACAATAGATAATAGATATAGATAGATGAATAATAAGAATAACAATAGATAGTAGATGGATAATAGATGAATTAATAAGAATAACAATAGATATAGATGGATAGATAGATGAGATAATAAGATGATAATAGATGGATAGATATATGAATAATAATCAATAGATAATAGATGGAAGATAGATGAATAATAAGATAATATGATGGATATATTGATAGACAATAGATAATAGAGGATATAGAAATAGAAAAATAGAGATAACAATAATAACAGATAGATAATAAGATAGATGGATAGATAGATGAATAATAAGAATGCGGAGGAGGAGGCCCAGACGAAGGCGAGGAGAAAATGCAATATTCTTGAGACTCGTCCACGTGACGCCGAGACGCTCTGGCCGAATCTTAGACCCGCGATCGAGGAAGAGAATAGTACGAGCGTATATATATATATTTTTTTTTTTTCAGCTGACTTTCATTTCTTCTTCTTCGCTTAATTATTTGCTGTATTTTGTTTTCTCTATTTCCAGCTGACTTTCATTTCTTCTTCTCTTAATTGTTTGCAGTATTTTGTTTTCTCTATTTCCAGCTGACTTTCTTTTTCTTCTTTTGATTATTTATTGTATTTTATTTTCTCTATTTCCAGCTGACTTTCATTTCTTCTTCTCTTAATTGTTTGCAGTATTTTGTTTTCTCTATTTCCAGCTGACTTTCTTTTTCTTCTTTTGATTATTTATTGTATTTTATTTTCTCTATTTCCAGCTGACTTTCATTTCTTCTCTTAATTATTTACTGTATTTTATTTTCTCTATTTCCAGCTGACTTTCATTTCTTCTCTTAATTATTTACTGTATTTTATTTTCTCTATTTCCAGCTGACTTTCATTTCTTCTCTTAATTATTTACTGTATTTTATTTTCTCTATTTCCAGCTAACTTTCTTTTTCTTCTTTTAATTATTTACTGTATTTTGTTTTCTCTATATCCAGCTGACTTTCATTTCTTCTTCTCTTAATTATTTACTGTATTTTATTTTCTCTATTTCCAGCTAACTTTCTTTTTCTTCTTTTAATTATTCCCAGACCTTTTCTTATTTCTAGCTGATCTTCTTCTTCTTCTTCTTCTTCTTCTTCTTCTTTTAATCATTTCCATCTTTTTTTCTGTTTCCAGCTAACGTTCCTCTTCTTCTTCTTCTTTTAATCATTTCCATCTTTTTTTCTGTTTCCAGCTAACGTTCCTCTTCTTCTTCTTCTTCTTCTTTTAATTATTTCCATTTTTTCTGTTTCCAGCTAACGTTCTTCTTCTTCTTCTACATCTTTTAATTATTTCCAACTTTTTTTTTTTTTTTTACTTCCAGCTAACTTTCTTCTTCGTCTTCTTCTACTTTAGCTTTTAATTATTTCCAACCTTTTTTATTTACTTCCAGCCAACTTTCTTCTTCGTCTTCCTCCTTTAACTACTTCCATTTTTTTCTGTTTTTTTTTTTTTTTTTACCTCCCGCCGACGTTCAATGACCCGCCTACGACCGTGAATGAATAGAACGAATGCATATTGGACATTGCAAGGAATATTTGCCACTGGGAAGCCACACATCCTCCGAGGTCGAGGAGACGCGTGACCGAAGAGTGTGTATTCAGTGACGCTTCTCCTTGCTACGTGTTCTAATTGGGATTGTAGCATGATAC
>NW_020870963.1:507069-509569 GCF_003789085.1 Penaeus vannamei
TATATTTTTTAAAAAAGACTTCTATCAACACCGTGGACGTTTGATAGAAATATAGGTAGATAGGAGAGCATTTCATGGACATTTCACTCATTGTCAAGGGTCAGGTGTTACTATTTATTAATGGAGAAATGAATGACAGCCGTATATACAATGTAATTCAGGTATACTTTTAGAAATACAAGTTTCCTATCTGTCGAGTATTCTTTTTTTCTGTTTTACATAATAATGATTACGAATCATGAGGAAAAATAGAATCACAGTCTTAACAGACACACCCACACGCACACATAGACACACATACACACACACACACATATATATACATATCATACATATGTGTGTGTATGTGTGCGTGCGTGTATCAAGCCCTATTTCCCTGTCCTTCGAAAGGGCTTACGTAACAGCATTTTCGAATAAAAAAAAAAGGAAAAGACGAATTCAGATTCAAAAGTAATTCAAATCACTAATTGAAAAACTGTAAAATCAATTCAAAATACCAAGATATAAAAGTAATTCCATATACTGATTATGATTATTCAAAATACTAATTGAAGAAAAATAAAAATAGTTCAAAATACTTATTGAAGAAAATAAAAATAGTAAAATTAGAATTGAAAATAAAAATAGTTCAAAATACTAATTGAAGAAAATAAAAATAGTTCAAAATACTAATTGAAGAAAATAAAAATAATTCAAAATACTAATTGAAGAAAACAAAAAAAGTTCAAAACACTAACTGAAGAAAACAAAAATAGTTCAAAATACTAATTGAAAATAAAAACAGTTCAAAATACTAACTGAAGAAAATAAAAATAGTTCAAAACACTAACTGAAGAAAACAAAAATAGTTCAAAATACTAACTGAAGAAAACAAAAATAGTTCAAAATACTAATTGAAAAATATACATGTAATTGAAATGTAAAAATAAATCAAAATACAAGTGAAAGTGTCAAAGTAATCTCAAAGTACATAAAGAAATACACCGCACATCTAGAGTACTGTGCTCCTCTCTGTCGATCTGACGTATCAAAGTCAGCATACGAGACCCACGAAGGAGAAGACGCTGCATGCTGACTTACGTAATAAACGACAATGCTGCGCTCTTATTAAATGCTATAAATCAAAAGTCCTTCGTTGCATAAATCCCTCGACGTGTTACCGAAAACCGAGAAGTTATAGCTAGATGTGAAGATTATTATTACCGTCCTTGAGTCTTTGAAAATCATTGTTGTTGATCTGATTATCTATTCTATTGGAAACGAAATGAAAAGGAGGATGATAAAGATGATTATTTATATCATCATCAATATCGCTATTATTATCATCACCCTCATCTTCATTCAGATCCATATCATCATCATCATTACCATCATCATTATTATCACCATTATTATCAATATCATCATCAATGTATCTTAGTCTTAGTAAGATAAATGGACAGATATATGATTTTAACAAAGGAAAGGTGAAAATTATTAGTCTTCGGATCTTAGGCAATCACATATATGTTCATTTATTTCACCAAAAATAAGATACATTGATGATGATATTGATATTGATGATAATAACAATGATGGTGATATTGATGATAAGGATACATGTATATGTACGTATATATACATATAGATAGTTAGATAGATAGATATGTATATATATAAATATATAGATATATATGCATATAGTATATATGCATATGTATACATATGTGTGTAGATATATAGATGCACATACAAACACACACACACACACACACACACACACACACATACACACACACACACACACACCCCACACACACACACACACACGCACACGCACACACACATATATGTATATATATATATATATATATATATATATATATATATATATATATATATATATATATATATATATTATATATATATATATATATATATATATATATATATATATATATATATATATATATATATATATATATATATATATATATATATATATATATATATATATATATATATATATATTATATATATATATATATATATATATATATATTAATGTACATACATATATGTATGCATATATGTATGTATGAGGAAATGTATGCAAACGAATTTAACGAAAAAAGAACTTGATTGTACAGCGCATATGTGCTTACTTGTGCATGTTTATTTGTCCTAGATATAGGGCAAACAAAATCATAAATATATATTTTTGAATGTATTTGACAAGCTATTACAGAAAAAAAAACTTTTTGAAAACGGAGCAGAGCTTCGTTTTTTAAGTAGATATCAGTATATTTTTCAATTAGTACAACAATATATTACTGTAGCATAAAGGCATTTAAAATGTTTCCTAGACTGAAATACTCGACTCAAAAATAGAAAATTCTTTGTCGTAGATTGAAAATGACATTTTGGTGTCACGAAACCAGTGTGCTTTTCATTTCATGATTTTGGCCTGGGGTTTGCACATGAGTGTGTGTGTGTGTGTGGGAGGGGGTATGTGGCCCTT
>NW_020870963.1:537069-539569 GCF_003789085.1 Penaeus vannamei
GTGTGTTGCTGTGTATGTGTCTGCCGTGTGTGTGTGTGTCTCTGTCTGTGTAGACTCCCCCTGAGCCTGTGTGTGTCTGTGTCTCTGTTCTATGTTGCTGTGTTGTCTGTGTGTGTGTAGCCTGGTTGTTTTACGCATATTCATATCAACGCAAAACTGAATATCAAGGAAATTAACGGTATGTTATATACGATAACAGAACGTAAAAGAGGAGAATGGTTTTTAATAAGCAAGAGCTCTTAACCCCGTTCATGCTTCACACGCTTTATTAGCGAAAATCAAAAATACACCAGGTAGGTTTTAGAGTCTGAAAATAATTTGATTATCAAAAACACTCAAAACATACAGCACTTCCGAAGTGCTTTAACATTAATGGGCTTACATTATCATAACAAAAAATTTAAAGTAAAAAGTATGTTGGCACACTGATATTACCATAGTGATAAACCACGTTCACATGTACACCGTTCACACACACCACACACATAACATATTGTATTATATATAATATATTATATATATATTATATATATATAGTTATATATATTCTATATATAATACATATATATATATATATATATATATATATATATATATATATAACAATAACACACACACATACTTATATATTTAAGTATATATAATCATACCAATTAGAAATCGTCATCATAGGTACACAACTTACATGTTAAAATGTTTATAATTCACAGTTTTTTTTCGTTAACCTATCAATTCTTTTCTAGAGTTCTAATGTCAAAGTAAACATTCCTCCTAGTATTTTAGGATATTCTTTCTTCTTTGGCTTTCGACCTCTGACATACCTATATTCTTCCTAGATGCTTGGATGTACATGTAACGTTTTTATACATGGATTCCACCTCATGGAATTTCACGCATCTATGGTCTTGGATGGTGTACACATGCTCGTCAGGTTGATATTGCACGGTAAGCTATGGCAACCCTGACCAGCTCATATACATCAGATGTGAGCTAAAAGTCCTTACGTTTTTATTAGACATTCTCTCTTTGACTGAATATTGGCCATCTCTGGTATACCTAGTTATTGCCTTAATCAGAATAACATTTAGATTTCGTATATTCTGGTGGCAGCAGTGGGGGGATGAATATCCTCAAATTCACCTAGTTACCTCGCTAGGACATCTTATTTACCATCTCTGAGGTGTATTTATATGCTAATATTGATATTTATATATGATGATGGCAATGATAAATTCCATTTCACTGCAGCTGTTACAAAGTAATGATTACTGCCTCATTTTGCTCAAAAGAAAAAATTACGTAATATGACTCAAAAGTGGACGAAAAGGGGGAGCACGAGGAGAAAGCATGAAGAGGGAAAAAGAGAATAGTGGAAAATAAAGAACAGATGAAGAAAATAATGAAGATAACGTTAGTTACTACCTATCGTGGTTTCAATAATACCGTTAGAAAACATCTAACATTATTTTCTTTTTCCTATTTTTTTTTTCTTTCAAATATTGGCCTCAAAGGATTTCTCCCCAAATAGATGGTGGATTGTGATAGTGTCTGTATAATGACATACGATTATGATAATGATAAGCCATGATTATGATGATGCAGGAACATGAGAATGATACTTAACTTTTGATGACTGATGAAGTCAAGAACTCTGAACTCCGTCTCGCGATTATCTCGAGGCTTAGAGCCGTCGAACCCCATGCTTCGGCCTTCTAGCGATACTCGGATAGATATTGGATTACGAACCTTGAACCGTCTCATATCCCGCGCTCCGAGACGCGTTCACTCAGCGGTAAACTCATATTTCCTTCGACTGAGTAGTTTGTTTGACTTTCTTCACTTTCATTTCCTATAGTATAATTTTTGATTTTTTTTTATTAGCATTTGAGGTATTATTCTCACACTACATCACGCACATGTATCAAGAATTTATTAACATTCTCTCTGTCTCTACTAAAAACTCTCGGCAATCAAAATAATACTACCATCATTTGCATGTCATGTTTTCTTAAGATGTTGACTAATAAAATTATTCGACCTGAACTTGTGCAAATGTCACACAGACAAAGTGGTTGAGAAACTTTTTTTTTCACTTTTAAACAATAAATTTATCAAAATGACTAAAGGAACATGATTGTAATGAATACTTACCATCTATTTTATTCAAAAGAAGGTCAACATAGCTTCAAAGCTTCCTTGAGTTCATAACAAAATACAAAAAAATGGGATTGACAATTGTTTGCTCAATATCTATCTAACATTGATTCTACACGTGTATCACGCATATATACATATGTTTAATTTCTTTCCTTTTATGAAATGTTTATTGCGTGCAATTTCATAATTGCCTTCCATTTCGCCTCCTTTGCGTTCTTTTAATTAATTTATTCTCTTCCTGGTAACCTAAACATGGTATCACAAGGTACCTTCACCGACAAAAAAGAGAAACAAATCAACACAAGCGAAAGAAATTTCCCATGATGGTTAAGGGGAAAATCTT
>NW_020870963.1:547069-549569 GCF_003789085.1 Penaeus vannamei
GGTTTATTGTTTACTAGAAACATTACAACGAAGCCATTCATAATCCCCATTCATGTATGGAGGATTACCGTGACAAAAGTAGTAATTGTATGACTTATCTAAAGAAAATATCACAAAGACAGACTCATTCTCATTTATAACGTATTATCGCCTGTCATCAGCACCGTCGGTCGCTTTAAGTTCAGTGCTGAATATAGGTTTCCCTTGACCTTTTATGACCCATGATAGTGTCAGCTTGATATATGCATTGTTCGTAATCTCATTTTTTCATCTAAATCTAATGATCTTTATTTTCGCTTTAGATAAGTTTCTTATTTTTCCCACAAGTGAAGGGTATGAATATAAAACCGTGTTGTTACATTCTCTCCTAAAGACATAATTCTACAAGAAGATCTTTGTCTGTAACAGATAAAACAAAAGGTAAATAAACCTGTCATTAGTTCTACGGAAAGTGTATCCATTGTTTTTTTTATAGTTTTATCATGTATCAATTTTGTTCATCGTATTGTTTTTATGTGTTTTCAGATTATTATGTGACCTATTGTATGAGTATTTAGGCGTAGTACCTATATTTTCATCTTTGATCTGATATTCTCCTAATATCTTTTCCCATCATATCTCTGTTATCTTCTCTTCTAACTATATATCAAAACCCACCTCCACTTTCGTAATTCTTATTCTGCCATGCCTTTTATTTTACTCCATTCCCCCCTGTCCACTTTCACCTCTTCCTATCTATCAGAGTCGCCTTATCTATCTGCAAATACTTTCGGAGGTGTGGACTCGCTTATGGGGATCGTGCCGGACGCCTCAATTCCTTTGCTATCTTTATGGGATCCTAATTTCGCTGCAGTCTCGTCACCGTTCCTCCTGCGTGGAGTTCCTGAAGGAGCCACAGGTGGACGTCTGAGCGGGTTGTTGCTACCCCGCCTGAATCCAAGGCCTTTTCGTGGTGTGTGTGTCTGCGTGTGTCTGTTTGTTTTGTTTGTGTTTGTGTTTGTGTGTGTGTGTGTGTGTGTGTGTGTGTGTGGTGTGTGTGTGTGTGTGTGTGTGTGTGTGTGTGTGTGTGTGTGTGTGTGTGTGTGTGTGTGTGTGTGTGTGTGTGCGTGTGAGTGTTTATGTGTGCGTGTGTATGTATATTTGCATATGAACAAAAATTCAAACTCTGTAACGTGCATATACAATAAATAACACAACAGAACCGAAAGAAAATACATACGTTTGGAACTCGTCAAAACTCGCTCAAAATAGTAGAAAACGAAAAAGATCGACAAAACAGATTGTGACATATCTATTGTAGACAGAAAGACGGTAGGAGCAAGAAAGGAATCCTATCGGGCTCAAGGTCAAATGATTCTTCGAACACTTTACGAAGACCGGTTTCCCATGACGAGTGAAAAACATTTAGTATATGCATAAGTATAAATATATGTATGTAAGTGTGCGTGTGTCTGCGCGCGTGCGTCCTTATCTCCACCATAATAGCGAGAAAGGCCCTAGTTGCCAGAGTAAGACATCAAACAACAGCCAAGAAGCATGATCCTCGGTTCTGATGACCCGGCGTCGAAGGCATTTCCGAACTGCTCGCCACCGCATTCCCGCCGCGCGTAAACACCCTCGTTTAAACCCATATGCCAGTTCCTAGCATATGACTTGAAACCCCTGACTGTCGATACTTATAAATCGGTAAAAATAAAGTGTTAACGAAGTTATCCAGTTAATCCGTATGACATTTTCACCCTTGTCTTCTAGAAACTACCAGACGAAAGTATTTTAAGCCACGAAGCACAGCCATAACAACCATTATAAACAAATTAGACCCTGTTACCCTCTTCTGTCGCGCCAAGAGAATCGAACGCCACAACCAACGCATGTACTCTTTGGCTAAGTGCGTGGCCAATAGTCCTCGCATGATTGAAAGGCACTTGTGTTTATCTAATCACACCAAATAAGGATATATATATACTACACACAAAAACACACAGACACACACACACACACACTTTCAGACGGGTAAACCTGCTGAGGTCCTCTAACCTTGTTGATTCCCGTATTATGCCACACATGTGGTCCCTCTCCAAGCAAATGATACTCTTAATTGATGATTAACAACTAAGTCATGGTTTCAACGATCAATAAAATTCAAGTAGATAAAAAGCGCTGCTATTAAGAGCTCCGTAAGTTACGAACTCCATCAGGGAACAGCAAATGCCATCGATAAACGAACAAACAACTTGTCGACCCAACGACTCCTCCCGGGCAAGCAGACGTGTACCCAGTGATTATCAAGCTTGAACGGCAAAACACGCTGCTCTTTTGACATGGCAGAAACATCCACAATACACGATAGACGTTTTCTGCGTGTATTTTTTTTTCACAATCAAGCTACTAAATTAGTTGAAGTATGTGCATCAAGGTGCACATTTTGCTATTGGTGCTGCTGCTGCTATTACTACTACGTTTAACACTAGAAACGCAAATAAAGAAAAAAATAACATCC
>NW_020870963.1:552069-561802 GCF_003789085.1 Penaeus vannamei
TGCTGGTTGGAATAAATGTACATAGATTTTATTCTTTTTCCGGTTGAAATATTATGAATTACTATGTACATGATGCTGGTGATGATTTTGATTACCATCATCGTCAACACTATCACTATTATCAACATCATCATCATCATCATCATATATCATCCTCATTATCATTCATTGGAATTATAATTACAAATATTAACATCATCACCCCCCAATGCACCCACACCCACAGGCACATGTTCACACATATGGACACAAACATAAACAGAGACCCACACACATTAAGGCACATTCCCACTCCCACACACATACACATGCACCCACACCCACACCCCCAGACTCACACCCACACCTACATACGCGCACACACACACACATATTCTGGCACACGCACACTCCCACTCCCACACACCTACACATCCACCCACCAATTAACACCCACCCACCCACCCACCCACACATTCTGGCATACGCAAACTCCTACTCCCACACATGTACACATGCACCCACACCCACACATGTACACATGCACCCCACACCCCCACCACACATGCACACTCCCACACATATTCTGGCACACACACACACAAACCCACCAACACCCCCCCCCCCCTACACACACACACAGAGGCATTCACCTCATAATTTTAATTAATACACCACAATCAAGGTCTAGAAATACAAGCTTTCATTGCAAACTCCTGGCACTGTGGTCTCATCACTGACAATACCTAATGATGATGGTTTTGGATATTAAAGGAACTGTTTGTGTATGTTTACTTCATAACATTATTCAGGGCCAAAGCTGTCTTTTAGTAACACCTTTAATCTGAAGACTCTAAGGTTGATCCAAGTTTGGGGATGTAAACGCCAAACTACTCTATCATCTTGACTGACATGTTTCTATCATTGTTGTTGACAAAATCATTAAAGGTGTTTACAATTTACTTCAAGATTATCTTTACTCAACTGCATCAGAATTTATGGTGATAGTTGTAGTTGATAATCAGATGTGTATAAGAAAAATCATCACCAACACCACTATTATCATCATTATTGCCTACTTTAATTTGCAGGAGTATTTCCAGATAATAGGAAAAATTATATCATGTTTATCATTTCTGTCACAATGATTTATAAACATCAAATGTTTTCAACTCATTAAATTGCTTATTCAATCCAATCTTTCTTCTATCAAAATAGTAATAACAGTAATAACAAAAACAAACAAAGTGTTCAAGCAAGTTCCTACACATACTGATAGTCAATATTTCCATAATAACATATACAAACTCCAACACAATGGTTATTGCAGCTTCATGAACAATAAGCATAATCACAGTAAAAGGGAGGAATATATTTTCTTTTGTATCACTATATATTTTATTGTAATCTTACAAAATCTAACATAGTACCTGTGTAGCTATGAAATCAAATGGAAAAGAATAATGGCAACTAAATTCCTACACAATTACTTAACAATATATGCACACTCTCAAAAAAAGATCATACAAAAATATTGTCCACATACATTTTGGACTTAACCTTCTTTACAACATCATATTCTTTTTTCCAATAAACTTAAAAAGTTTTCTGGCAAATTTAATTTATTCATTTAAAGCTACTCCTTTTAAATTCTAATTTTTTCCCTTGGAATTCTGAAAGCTTTATCTGATCCAAATTTTGTAATGATCTGAGAGGTTGAAGTTTTTAGACATCCAAAGTCTCTATCTTTGCATCAATAGCCAATAGCTATACTATATTCCCTATCAAAAACATGAGAACACATGAACAAGTTAAATTATGCAACAAAATTACCCCCCAAACTTAGAAACCATTGCATATCTTGGATCCAACTAAATGGATTTATCCAATCAAACAGAACCTGTTCACTGACTATTCCCCCTAAATGTACATATGATGCTATGTTAGCCCAATGAAATTTCTCAGTACAGATTGTGGGTCATTGTACTAGCAATGACCAACTCCTTGAAGGTAGATATGATACGCGCGTAAAGGCTGTCTTCTTGCGGCACTTTTCTTGGCCTCAACCATGGAATGGTCTCGCAAGCCACATCCTCCTCATAGTCTGGTTTGTCAAGAAATGCTGAAAAAGAGAAAGCAGAATATTTTAGTAATTCCCTCTCTACTGAAGACATTTCATACAAAAAAAAATGTAAGGGGTTCTTAATTCCACAATCATTTTCCACTTCACTCATTTCCCAAGAGTTATATATATTATAATTTCTACCTGCAAGAAATATGTATATATTCAAACCCATGCCTGATAGTTACAAATAAAAAAAAGCAATTATTCCTTTACCTATTGAATGTGGTGATGGTGCAGTAGACAGGGCAGAATGTGCTGCACCAACCCGTCCGTACATCACCAGTAAGTGGAGCAAATCATCGATGAGGGAGGGGAAGGCTCGGCCAATACGCACCAAAGATGGCAACGAGGCTTCCATGATGGATAGTCTTTCTTCCTCTCCCAGAACTGTTAACATTTTGGGATTTTAGAATTGTTTCAGCTCCTCTTTCAAGATAAAATCAAAATGCATAAATCTATTTCTTTAACTAATATTTTGAACACTTGGTCTAAAATTGTAACATCAGGAGAAGGATAACATTTCTGATTGGATAGAAGCTGAATTCAACAGTCATTTAGATTACTGCTTGTTATAGATACCTCATCAACACCATTTATTGTACAGTGAAGCTTTGGTTTATCTGAACTGTTTAATGGTATATTAAAAAGACACTGATAATACATCTTTACTGTTTTCTACGCATTTCATATCCCATAAATCTTGGCACTACTCTTACCTGACAGAAGAGTAGCTAAAGTATTGATTGCCAGCCTAGAAATACTCAGGGTTGAAGGCATGGCATTCTGGAGGGCCAAGTGGGATGTAAGCTCTACGGCAAACATTTGCTTGTCCAAGTCTGGCAGCTGAAGAAGCTCTGGGATCCAATTGAGGCCAATTGCAATGTGCATGGAGGGAACACCACGCACAACTGGGCCTATGAGTTCTCCAGGGTAACCCTAAAGACAAAGTGTTTAAGAAGTGTACTTGTTAAAGTGTTTGTTTGTTTGTTTTCTGAGGAATACTTCATTAATTACAGCTCCAGAGATATAAAAGTAAAAAAATTCTTCACACAAATTTAAATGAGACATCCTCCACAATCTTCATCAAAACTCTAAAAAAAATAAGTCAAACCACGGAAACTGCATCAACGTGAATAGAAAGAATACAGCTTTCAACATACCTGAAAGTGCACTAATTTAGCCAGTGTAGTGTCCTTAAGAAACGCTTGATGGATGAAAGAACACGCAACACTTCTTATTTCTTGGAGAGTCAGAGCTCCAGCACCATCCTGGAAAATAGAAGGGAGAAATTTAGACACAGATAACCACTGGTATGAATAACATTTCTTGCAACGACAACTACTCCGATTTAAGTTTTTATCATCATGCAGCATAATAATTCAAAAAATAATTATAAAAATCAAAGCAGTAAGCAAAGGAATTGTATTCTAATCTAAAATTCTATGCAAATAAAGCACTTGTACTGTCTAACACTGAATAAAAGAACAGCAAGCTATGGCAAAAATGGTAGGGAGCTTTGTCATTCAATAGCAAGCATGTCTAGCTTTCATATAGCAGAGATAAAACAAACAGTCTGCCGTGCATTTATGATATACTGAAACCATTTCCTATACAATTACCATTATATGATTGGCATTCCATTCTATTCTACAGAGTAGCTATGTGCAAAACATGCCTTTTCTAATACAGCAGACAATCCAAAACACAAGCAAGAGATAGGGATAGTCAAGAAGTTGCACAAACTCATTTTTTCAAAACAAAGAACAGAAGTGAAGTTACACATACTCCTTAGTCCTTGTACTCCTTCCATGGCAACACAATACAACTGGGGATGTAATAAAACCCTTCACCATAATCAACAACTTTAAAAATTCAATCACTTACTGTAAGGGTGCCCACCTTCTCATCACTGTTCATGAGACAGGCCTCCAGCAGGATTTGTACCGCAGCACTTTCCTGTGTGAGCACGAGAGCTCCCCGGAGCTTTTCCCTCTCCTCCTCAAGAGCCTGTGGTGGGGTGGTGGTATTTCCCCCCACAGGAGTGTGTGGAGTGTTCACTAGGGGTGTGTTTTGCATTTGCTGAGAGAGGAATGTACGGGAAGACAGGAGATACACCTGAAGCATGTATATAACCAACTGCAGGAGAGGGGCACACCTGTTGACATAAATAAGATTTTTAAAAATGCATTAGCAATTTTTTTGACAAAGAAGGAAAATAATTAACAGATATATTCATAAAAGATATGATGACTTTGAACAAGAAAACCTTGTTTCTTTGCACACAAAATATTAAGAAAATACCGTTTGGTATGATAAAAAATTAAACTCACCTATTAACTCTCGGATCACATCGAAGCACATACAGAGGATCCAGAATGATGTCATCCTCTGTAAGTGCCTTTCTCAACTTGCTCTGAGGCTGCTCCGGCTGTAGTCCCTCAACGGACATGGCCCAGAGACGACGAGGAAAGAGTGAGTTTAGCCTCATCCAAACTTGCCGGTACGTGTCTGAAATAGGTATCATTTTTGTTACAACAAATAATAGACGGAAATGGAGATGAAAAATTAATTTCCATGGATAATGCAAATAGATAAATAATCTTTTAAATGTACATATAAAGACTGATAATACTTCAAAGCAATAAATTTTTTCAATCTGAACATAGGAAATGAACACATGCAGCTTCTGCAAAATATAAAAGAACTATAATCATGCAGTAAAATCTTTATGAATAAGCATAAGAAATTAAATTTAAAGTAAGTCATTGACCAACCTAGGACTTTCCGAGGCACTCCAGGTTGCAAGAGGCACTTAATAGAGGCAGTGATAGGGGCAGCCAGAGGCCACACTTGGTGAGGAGGCATGCGCATCAGACGGTCCAACACGATGAGGAGCCTTCCAGGTTTGTCGGCAGCGTCTTCCATGGCTGTAGACATATTTGTGTAATGTATTATACTTCTCTCTGACATGGGAGTACAGTTTAATAAAACATATTTGGTAAATCAGACACATTACTAAGAAGGACACAGAAAGAGAGAGAGAGGAGAGGAAAAGAAAAAAAAAAGGAAGAAAGAAAGAAAGAGATAAAATCATACATACACAAACACATTCATGAAGAAAAGGAAAAAACATCAATTCATCTTCCCACTGAAACAGCAAATAATACATCACCTTTCGTTACAGACTGAGGATCAAGAGGCACTGGAGGTGGCAAGATCCCCAGGCTGGAGTTAGCTGATGGACTCTGATAAAGCCAGTCTTCCACCAGGCACAGCTGAGGATAATGGCTCACAAGCAGTTTCACCAAAGGCGAGAACAGACCTGAGGAATGGGAAATGCAGGAGTGAGAATAAATTTATAGTGTGATGAGTATTTCCAGGGTAAATGTTTGATGTCATTACACATTACCATATTTCTGTTTCTGAAGAATTATTTACATTATGATTTTATTTTCAATTTATGAGCTTCACTTTCATCTATGTAAATATATGTTTCTGAAATCAAAACTTGAACATAACAATGACCATGTTAACATAATCTTAAAGTAAAACCAGAAATAATAATATACATAAACAAACCTGCATATAGCCTCTGTTCCTTCTGAGCATGTGAAAGCAGGTATCTTATGGGTAACTGAGCAAACAGATGCGGAGAGTAAGAATGGATACGCCGACTGTTTGCCAGTAGCTGGAGTGTATTGTTCAGCCGTACATCCTCATACAGCAGCAAGTAATACAACAGCAGCAACTGTGATGTCATCACTGATGTCACATTTACACTGCAAAGCATTGTACATTTTCATCAGCATCTTTATCCATAGTCAAGTAGATAATCTCTCACTAGAATGTTTTTCTTAACTCTAATCTTCTGGATCTCATCTACTTTAAGGACTATATATAAAACTAATAGCAAAGCAAAAACTACAACCAAAATTTCCCAAATCAAATAACTATGCAACACAATCTAAGCCAGTGTTCTCCAAACATTTTTGCCTATTGTACCCTTCATTACCTTCTATTGTTATGTACCCCCCCCCCTTTCACAATGGCTAAACAAACTGTTTTACTTTGGATAATGCAAATAATATACTGATTATGAAAAGACTGCATTGCAGGAGTGTTGGTAAAAAAATCAAATTTAATACATAAATAAGAAAGATGATTTAATAAAATGCTTGAAAAATACTTAAACAACTTAATGTGAAATGTGAGGCGTGTGTGTTCCTTGTTTGTTCAAGCACCATTACGATCTATGTTGCATACCCCCAGGGGTATGCGGACCCCAGTTTGGACAACACTGATCTAAGCCAGTTTTTCTACTGCCATACAACAGTTGAAAAATTTACACACCTTAATTCCAACACAAAATAACACCAAATATCAAGGTACTATCATATAAGACTATCATTGTTTAATTTGCTGACCTTATGGACTTCCCATCAGTGAAGAAGTACTGGAAGTGTTACTTACACATAATCTGCATCATTATGCTGTATCTCAATAAAATGAACATTAAATATACCTTAGAATGGAAACAAGTCTTTAACAGGCCGTGTCCATTAACACACTGTTGCCAAGTAACCACACGATATGATCTCACCTGATTTCTCTTTTCCTTGATATTCATGGATTTTTTTTCCTTTCTTTCTTTCTTTTTGTAAAGCTATTAATATCAATGTAATTATTATTATTATTGACAATATGATTATTATAATGTTAGTAACACTATTAATAGTCTTAAATTTTTTTAAAAAGGATCTCCGAAAATCCAGGAAGATTAAACAGGTGAGATAGGTAGGACTAGTAATTTGAAGTACTTGTAGAGCCATCTATATGTAAAGACAACTGATAAACAAAAAAAACACAATGACCTTGCTATGTATTTTTACCATCCCAGCATCATGGGTTAACGTAGCAATTTGAAAAAATGGAGACTTCAATAATAATCAAGGCTACGTCTATCTTTGACAAATTATATTTCCCAAAACAATTCTTACTAGATCCTTGTTCCAATACTGATGGGTAAAATCTTGGGTAAAATTGGAAATATCTAAGTATGCATGAGACCTCATCCTGGCAATCAGGACATAGCTTTGCAATGTGAAAAGACAAGACCTATTATCTGCAATTTGATATCACACCATCACATATCACATCACCCACTACCAGTGGGTTAACATACAGACAAACAGTAATATTCAAAAATCTATTACAGCCACACTCACCCATTACAAGAGGTATTGGAAATCCGGTGATGTGTCCTGACGGAAGGTGAAGGCATAATGTGACCAGCTGAGGCACCTGACATAAATGGAGACTTTTCCCGAAGCAGTGATTTTCTTCTGCTGAGATTTCGGAAGGGTGCAGAGGCATGTAAAGTTGTTGGCTTTGAGCTCTGCTATGGGAGGAACACATGTTAAAACTGAGGACATCAGCCAAGTCCAAAAAAAAGGTAATCTGTAATATATCTCCTAAGGTTATAAAGACATGATGATGGGAAATAAGATGACAGAATCAACATTTTCAGTCAAACATTACTTTCAAAATAATATAAATAATCATAATAAAAAAGTCACTTATATTCATATAACTATTCACCTTGGTATGATCAAGATTTACCCACTGTTTAATTTCATTAAGCTATAACTATAACATATCCAAATACCATATACATCTACATTAGTTATCCAACCAAAAAGAGTATCTATTCATACATACATTCACTACTGAAGAAGCTTTTTCAGTAAATATTGATTGCGAAAAAACAGACATAATTTCTTCCTCCGATATTGGCTCGTTAAAGGTATCAGAAAGGCCTCCTTTGCTAGCAGGTAAGATAATGGAATTGACATACACCTCTATTAACTGTGGCATTACTGGATGAAGTGGTGTTACAGATGCACAAATTTGACTGCAAAGGAGAAAAAAGTCATGAATATATTTTTAAGTTACTTGAATTTCACATTCTTAAAAAGTAAACAAGTAAAATAATGATTGCATAACTAGCAAGGATGTGTGTGTGTGTGTGTGTGTTTGTGTTCGTGTTTGTGTGCATGTGTGTGTGCCTGTGCCTCTGCATGTGCATGTGTGCGTGCGAGCATGTGTGAGCATGTGCGAGCGTGTGTGACTGTATCTGTGTGTGTGCACGTGTGTGCGTGCAAGTCAGTGTGAGTGCATGTGAGTGTGAGTGTAAGTGAGAGTGTGTGTGTGAGTGTGAGTGTGAGTGTGAGCAGAGTGTGAGTGTGAGTGTGAGTGTGAGTGTGAGTGTGAGTGTGAGTGTGAGTGTGAGTGTGAGTGTGAGCGTGAGCGTGAGCGTGAGCATGAGTGTGTGTGCGTGTGCATGCGATAATATTTTTATGTAACAGGTAAATAAACTGAAAGAGAAAGATAAAAGTATTGCAAATTATAAATGATGGATACATTTTGGTAATTAATGATAAGACTCTTATATACTATAATATGTGGTACTACAAAAAAAAAGTATTGACAATCAACAGCTGAAACTTTTAGAGTTAGATGTTCATTTCAGTTATCCTTCCTATGTGTGCATAAATCTTCTGCATCAGGACATTATTCACTGTTACCAATAATCCACAATATTTGTTAGATCCATACATACTTATAGCTTGAAGTTATGTTTATCAAAGGCTGCACTCAGTTTTCTAAATACTCCTTTTGTCAAGCAAATGTGACAAATATAATATTACAAAACCCACCCTACTACCCACTTATTCACTAAACATTTCTTAGATAATTTACATCCTGCAAATATCATGGAGAGTCATTCATTCTTCTACATCCTGTGAATTCCATGGACAGTCATTCATTCCTTGATAAGCTAAACACTTTCCCAAATTTTGAGGTAAATCTATCCAGCAGTACGCTATTTTGTTCTGCGAAATTCGGTTTGAGATATAGCCATTGTAGGTACATGGATACAGAAGCACGTGGCAGAAAGAAGGGCAGGATATCCCCGTTAACCCACAAGCGCCAGTATATTTTGAAGACGAAAATAACAGTTTCCGGGCTGGCAAGGCCCGCGAAGGAATTGGAGCGCAAGCCCGATCCATCGTCACACCGGGTGTCTCCTATGTGGGACACCCATCGTAAATGGGTTAAGTGACAGTCTATATTCAATAATGACACTCTCTTCCCTCCCTAGATTTCAGGCAATAAGCGTTACATTTCACCAGTGAAGAACACTTGAAAATTAGGTCTAAACCAAGCACAACTGGGCCTCCGAATTATGGGTAAAGGTTGTCCCCTTAGTACATTGTTGCCTTTATTCCACAGATATCCCAAAGATATTTTTAAAAGTTTGATCATTTTAGCCCATAGGTTTCAAGTAGCACCTTAAGAAATAGTACAATACTTTCACCTTTTTCACATTTTACATGATCAACTAACAATACAAAGAAACAAGATCAGATTCATTAGATTTACTCACTTGTATATCCAATCTTTGATGGGGACTTTATGTTTGGTGAACATTCTGCTCTTGAGTTGATGATACACACAATGAACAGGAAGAAATCCAGGGATATTTGCATTTAACCCTGATGTCACTGGTACTTTGACTGCATGAGCCGTTACAACCTGCAGAAAAGAGCAAAATCATCAGAAGAAATG
>NW_020870963.1:571902-574402 GCF_003789085.1 Penaeus vannamei
ATTTAGTAAGCTTGCTTCGTTATTTTGTTGATATTTCGCAATGAAATCGAAATAATTGTTCTCACAACCTACACACTGTTTAGTCATGATGGAACTGATTTGAATTTCAAAAGGCTTCTCCTAGGCCCAGCTTCTATTGTCACGTGATGATCTATTCCATATCTGATTGGTTCTATAGAGTGTCCATGTTCACATCACGTTCACGCACGAATCTAATTGGCTCATTTGATTTCTCTCGCATACGTCATCCGCTACAAATCCGTCCGATTTCCCGTCGCTCTTAACGACTTTTTGTCATTTTGTCGCGGCGCTGGAGGCGTAAAGTTTGGTGCGGCTCCAGGAATTCGTGGATTTTATACTCTCTATAACTCCGGTATTATCAATTTGCGCATGAAATGCTGTAGAAGGAAACTATCATAAAATGATGCGTTCTACCACATGGTAAATTCTGATTTTAAAATTTAGGCATGGGGTAGCATTTCCAATAATACCCTATTGGACATCTAGTACGGGAAAATGCGCTTCAAATCTCAAATCCGCATGACAGCAATTGTACATACATATAATCTCTCATATTCATCATCTGCCTTTTCTCATTTCTCTTCATTGTTAAGAGAAGTAAAAGTAGGGTGCAATCTAACCAGAAATAATGGATGTAAATACCTAGGAGTGTAAGAGGCTAATGGCACCAAAATAAAAGAGATGAAGAAAGCAGCATCAAAGGATTAAGAGACGAGTCAATCTACTAATGAAATGTAGATTAAGCGGAAACAACGTAATGAATAAACTCACGAACGGCTGCTGTGCTCAGTTGCTCTGGAGGAATTCTTTACAGGAACCAAAAGGAACTGCAGGCGATAAACATAACCAGATAAAAAATAATGACCATGGACAGAGCATTACATCCAAGAGCAAACATAGGGATGAAAGAGGACTGGAATCATAATGAAGGTGCTGTTACACTAGCATTTTTTTTCGGCATTTTTTTTTTTTTTTTACAATTTTCTGAAATTTTGTCCATTTTTGAGCGAATTGTCGATTTTCCAGTCAGACGATAATGATCGTTTCCGTCTGAAAACCTTAACGTCAACTTTTTTCAGCAAATCATACCCAAATCAAGAGTTATATTCGAGAATGTTTGTATTTATATTAAATAAAATTGTAAAAAAATCGACAGAAAAAGTGGTAGTGTGACAGCACCTTTAGAGGAACATGGATTGTCAGACTACATCAAATGTGAAGTGATGGGATGCAGCAAGCAACTGAAAAAGACGGAAAAAAGGGTACCAGAAAATAATAAACAGTCAAACAGAAGAACAAGAAAAAAAATGGAGAGAGTTTCATGGATAGCACCCTACAGTAACATATAAACGGAAGCGAAGAACTACAAGTGGCTGCGAAATGGATACAAGAAAAAGGACACCGAAGGACGAGGCACAACCAACACTGGAGGAAGGTTAACGCAAAGGCAAGTAGGAACATTGCGGTGCAGAAAGTGTAATGAGAGGGACTTAACCTTATTTCACATATTTCGCATTTATTTCTGTGTATATGCATGTCCGAATTTAAAACAGTCCTTATTCGTAAGGACAAAATTCAAGACAAGTCCTGAAGTTTCTGAATAAAGAATAGCTGTGAGATATAACAAACGACTAAATTAACGTGTGACAATCAATCAAAAGGGTCTTCCAAGTTTTTTCCTATTCTATTCGATGCAGAATTATCTTGAAATTTTAGTAAATTTGCATTGTAGTTTTAAAGACAGTCCTTACAAGCGTGAGACACTTTCACACCTAAAACTGCGACCGAATCAGACAAATTTGAAGGTAATTCTGGATCGAATGTGATGAAAAAAAAAAAACTTGGAAGACACTTTTGGTTGATTATCAAACGTTAATTTAGTCGTTACTTATATATTGCAGCTATTTTCTATTCACAAACGTAAGAGCGGTCTTTAATTTTATCATTACGCAGAAGCACTGTCTTAAATTTGGTTTTATGCAAATTTCCCTGGAGATTATTTCACTTTGGAAACGATAATAAGAAAAGCTTCGAGGCCGCTTTTGATGCATTGGCAAACGTTAGTTGAGCCGTTTCCTACGTTGTTATTGCTGTATTTAAAAAAAAAAAATAATAATAATAAATAAATAAAAAATAATAAAAAAAGTCGATCCATCTTTTCAGTTTCCAGTGACAATAAACGCAGACATGCCACATCACATTTAAATTTTACTAAATGTGTAATACTATCGTTGTGATGTCAGTAGGATTTATTGTTATATTTACCATACCGTATCATTACAATAGATTATCAAAATAGGATCTAAAACGATTTACATGATATTTATCCAACCAGCATTAACTTTAAGATGTGACACTGCTCAAATCAGAGACTAAATCGTAAAAAAATCTTGGGTCTTTCGTGAATACCGCCCAGTAGGACAAGGAGTGGACGAATGAGATTCAAAGATTGTGGAACACTTTAGCGAACGTAATTCCG
>NW_020870963.1:579402-596902 GCF_003789085.1 Penaeus vannamei
CCCCAACACCTCTTGGGAAACATTGTTTTCACCTTGCTTTGCATGGCAAGATAGAGTTGAAACTTGGGAGTACGGCTGAGAGTGCCACTTTCAGCGATATTTTACCTTTATTTGTGGCATTACCGTTCATGTTTGCAAATTATTGCTTGTACCAATGACTGCAACTTTTATCCTCTACAATAACTTAATATTCAATTTGCCTTAACTTAGTGCGTCCATACCGTAAAGATTAACCAAAATTTGAGTGCGAGCAAAAATGATCATAGCTGCGACTCATGGTTGGAGTCACTGTTTTCCAACCTGGGAGACTCCCACATGATTACCATAGACTTACTCCCTGCACAGCATTTGTCATATACCTTTTACTGATGTACTCTTCTACAGTATAATATGACAGGTCTAACTGGCAGAGAGTAAGTCATGATAGATATATCATGATCTGCAGTTGTAGTTTGGAAGTCTTGTGGCATATCGAGGAAAATTGATGTCTTTGGACAAGAAAAATTGAGAAACAGAAAAACAAATTTTTATTATTATTATTATTATTATTATTATTATTATTATTATTATTGTTGTTATTATTATTATTATTATTATTATTATTATTATTATTATTATTATTATTATTATTATTATTATTATTATTATTATTATTATTATTATTATTATTATTGTTATTGTTATTGTTATTGTTATTGTTATTGTTATTATTATCATTGTTGTTGTTGCTGCTGCTGTTGTTGTTGTTGTTGTTGTTGTTGTTATTATTATTATTATTATTATTATTATTATTATTATTGTTATAATTGTTATTGTTATTATTATTATTGTTGTTATTATTATTATTATTATTATTATTATTATTATTATTGTTATTATTGTTATTATTGTTATTATTGTTATTGTTATTGTTGTTGTTGTTGTTATTGTTATTGTTGTTGTTGTTGTTTTGTTGTTATTATTATTTTATTATTATTATTATTATTATTATTATTATTATTATTATTATTATTATATTATTATTATTATTATTATTATTATTATTATTATTATTATTATTATTATTATTATTTATTATTATTATTATTATTATTGTTAATATTGATGTTATTGTTATTATTTTTGTTATTGCTGATGTTATTTATTATTTTTTTTTATTAATTTTTATTTATTTATTTATTTATTTATTAATTTATTTATTTATTTATGGTACTCTAAACCACAGATTTTCAATTGTTTTTGCAAGAGAGCCATATTATTGCTAATGTTCATTTGAATGTCTTCATTCTCCCTATAGGTGGGGGGGGAATTGACTCCTGTAAAGTAAATTTTTTTTCTCCATTTTTTAAATAGCCAACAGTATCACTCACAGCATGCATTTTTTTGGAGAAGCACTTGAAAAATTTTCTTTGGCTATTTCATCCCTTTATAAAGAATGGCTACTCTGATGGGTGTGTCGTTTGTAGGATGGATGCTTGCGAACATTTGTGTGACATGACTCTAAGCCTCTTTTCTGCAATTTTGCTTTCTCTTTTTATATGTAAGTGGTTTTAACTTTCTTTTTTTTTTTTTTTTTTTTTTTTTTTTTTTTTTTTTTTTGCTATTAGCAAATGTTTATATTTGTCATTTAATTTGCTTTATCCTGATGGTAATGGACTGTTTTCCTTACACAGACTCCATATCATCTCTCTAGGTTGTCTGTAACTCAATGCTAGAATAAGTATCATTTTGTTATTATGTGTTTTTTTTTCTGTAATATTAAATTTTCTGTAATACAGCCTATGCTCCAAGTCTTGGCAGCTATGAATACGATGTTGAGCATAAAAAGGATGTTTTCTCTGGAGCCGTCATTCTTCCAGTCATGGCTCATGGACACTACATTTCATACTTGGTTAACATTGGAAATAATGCATATTTAATTATATATTATTGAGATACCTAATGAATTGATATTGGTTAATGTTCAGTAGATATTCATGAACTGATAATCCGTCGGTAATGTCATTATCAAATGTCTTATGTATGTTTGCAGCAAGCAAAATTATATGTAGGAGTGTTTTATGTAAACTGCAGAAAATGCCAATTTATCCCATGATGCATATGCCTCTGTTACAAGAAGAAATAAGCCAAGGGGGTCTATTGATTATATGGTAGTATCCTTGTTCATAAGTTACCTAGCCACTCTGACTTGAGGAGGAAGCTGGACTATAGGTATATGCATTCGGCCATGTATGTAGATCATTATTTAAAAAAAAAGAAAAAAAAAAAAAGATTGATAGATAGGTTACTTTACAGCACTGACATCTTAATTTTGTCTTTAATGTTTATGAGGTTTGACAGTTACAATTTTGTTTTTCAGACAAAAACTTGGAGGTGGAAGCCAAAATGAGAGTGTCCTTGTTCAGAACCTGGCCAATGGACTGGCACTTGAGTTTGAGTGTTCGGATCCCACAAGAAGACTGCGCTTACTGCTGTCAGAATTACTCTTGGTCATGGCACAGGTAAGGATTTTTCTTTTCTGGGTTAGATTTCATTCTTGATCATATTGTTTTGGGGTAGTATGCGCAAATTATGTAAATATAAGGGTACTGAGTCTACATTCCAGAATTAACCAACATTGTTCCATTTGTTCATATAGAGAGTATATGAAAAAATGTAATTGTTCAGAATAGGACCACATGAAGCAACAATGTGACCTCTGTACTTTGCATTTTGGCAAGTCAGCAAACCACACTAACATATATTCAGTAATTTAGCACTTGAATTAGTTCCTCATATATTTATAAGCTCCTGGGAGGTCAGTAAACTCTATTCTCATTATTTATATTGGTAATGGCAGTGATGTAACAGGACTAGACATTAGCATAGAGCCATAGACTTTAATAAGTAATTGTGGCTTTACTGTCTCTGTTTGTAGATAATCTTTTAAACAAAATAGGGTCCCAACCTCAGGGCCACAGGGTAATTTCTTGGGGAGCCATGGAGCTATATGAAAATTAGGACATCAAAATAAACAGAATTTTATCTCACCTATAGAACCTAAATATAATTATCTTATATTAATGAATTAGAATCCTTCCATAAAGTGTTCTTGCCCAGTAGCTGTTGAAACCATTACACTATTCATAACAAGTAATAACTAAATCTGAAAAGAGGACAGATCACTGAATGGGGCCATGGAGATTATTACGTATTGTTGGAGTCCACAGAATTAAAAAGTTTGGGAACCACTATGCTGAATGATATTGTATTATGCATTTTATATGGCCATTACTTGATTTTTTCTTTACTGTCATTGTAGTCCATTCCTGAATATTTACTACAAAAAGTAAGTTTATATTTTATAACTTGTCAAGCTATGGAATTATATGCTAAATGTCTATTACTAAGATGATTTTTTTTTTATTGCTACCAAAGATTCGCGATCCCCATCAAGATTTCTACCACAAATCATCCGAGCTGTTTGACAACCCATGCTACCTTGAAGAAGTGAGTGATGTGCTATGCATTGCCCTTGCTGAACTACCTGCACTGCTTCCTCCAGCAGAAGTCGCTGAGGCTCTTCTCCATGTCACCAATGGGCCGACGTTGATTGCCCGAATGGTGGCAAATCAACCTGACTGTTTTAGAGAAGGTCAGTAAATGAGAGCGATTTCAGCAACAGAATCAGAAATATAACATAAAATGTTTTATTTTTTGTTATGGTATGTGAAACAATTCCTTCACTTATTTAGTTTTAGTACTTGTTATTTCATAGTATACATTTTGATTTTCTCATTTTTGTGCAGTTGTGACTGGGTTGGTGATGTCAGGTGACAAGCAGGATGAGGATACACCAGGGGGTTTGCTGCGCCTCCAGGCTGTGCGAACATTGTGCCAAATGAATCCTAGTCAGGCACTTAATGTTCGGGCTCTTTGTGTGAGTTCAGTTTATTTTAAGGAAATTGCTGGTAGTAAGGAAGTTCTGAAAAGGTGAAAATATTTGTATAGTATTTGCAATAGCCATTTTTTCATTCACCAAATCAGTGTTCCAATTTATTTATACTTTTCTGACAGTTTTTAGACCTGCTCTAGCCATTCACTATGCCAACTTTTCTCATTTGTGTTTTAATGATTATTATTTTCTGTCAACAGGTAGAGCAGTGCCGGATGCCAGGCTTGGCTGTGTATCTAACCCTAGATGCAGGGAAGGCAGGGTCAGGTGTAGCAGGAAGTTCTGGAACTGTTGGAAGCAGTGTTTATGGAGGCGAAGGCGGTGATGCAGTCAGCTTCATTACAGGTTTACTCCTTTCACACAACCACCAGCAGCGTACTTGGTTTGCGCATTTTGTTAAAAGTGGACAAAGGGTATGTGAAGTCTAGTATTACAGTGTTTTTACATCATTATTCTATTTTTGGTGACATTCTCATTTTCACCTGAAAATGTAAACTAAAGGGCTAATTTACATATTATGCCCAAACAGTTTACCACAGTCAACTCACAGGGGCTCATCTCATCTTTATCTTATTTATGAACAGTTCTTTTCCACTCTGAATTATACACCTGTGATTTATTTTTAGTAATATTACAATGATAATTTATTTCTCGCCATACAGAGAAAATACGAACAACAGGCTTCAGCACTGGCAGCTCTACGGACAGATCTGAGCGAGCGTCTGAGGAATCTCCTTCTCTTCAATAGCAATGACACACTGCCAGACTCACAGGTCATTCATGCCACTGCTCTGCTGAGACTATATTGTGCTCTCAAAAGCTTAGCAAACCTCAAGTAAGTTTTTTATACAAATGTCAATAGAATCATCATGTTGGTTAGCTCTTTCGTAAAGTTATATGGTACACTTGTATTAAAATTCCGATAGCGGCTAAAATTTACTTTGTCCTATTTTCTTTTGCCTTCAGATTCAGTGAAGACAAAGAGATTGGGTTGCTTCTCCAGCTGGTCACTTGTCACCCACCACCATCAGCTGCAGGTGTGAGGTTTGTCAGCACAGGTCTCTGTATGCTTATTGCGTGTCCCTCACTCATCTCATCCCAAGAGAATGAGCGGAAAGCATCTGAGTGGATCAAGTGGTTGGTAAAAGAGGAGGCATACTTTGCTGGGTAAGAGATTCTTTTTTTTTTTTTTACCCATTGGGTTATGTTTGATTCTGTAAATACAGTCCTCATTAGTTTGATATGTGTGGTGATAACACTGAATAACACTGTTTTTTTAACTTAGATTCACATTTACAGAGCAAGTGGTGTTTCTTCTTCATTTGGTGCTATGTTGTTATTGATGGCTATACACTTCCATGTACAACAGCTGAGTGCCATCATAGAATTAGTCAGTGCAGCTCTTGGAATGAAGGTTCTGACGAGAGCTAATAACCTCTCCCGTATCAAGTATATCTTCACCCATGATGTATTTACAGAGCAGGTGAGATTGTAGATTTTATTTATGTAGAATGAACTTTCTTTCTCCTTCATTCATCTCCAACCATTTGACTTTTCTTGTCCTCTTCTCATTAAAACTTATTTTTATGAATTGCATTATTATTCTGTTGACCTCACTGGAAATGAGTTTTGTAATATTATGTGAGGTAAGGCGGTATACTAGCTGATGTGATACAACTTCATGTAAATCAAATGGGCCTGTCCATATTCTGATAGGCAACTTTAAATCTTACCACAGAGTATCATAAATTATTTTGGAAATTATGTTCAGTTGAATAACTGTAAACTCAAGGTTGTGTTAATAAATATATCCTTGTGAGAGCTAATTGGCTTTCTTTATTGCCAACCTCAAACTAACTGACCCAGAATATGGAGTACCAGTGGGTGAAGGTAGGCCTTTGGGTGGCATTCATTCCTCACATGTTGCTCTCATTTGATCTTGGAGAGGCACCAGAAAGCACATTTTACTTCTTGACCTCTAAGCAAGATGAAATTTACCATATCTCTTAAATGCGTGATTCAGTAATGGTGGAAATGAAGAAAGAGTTATTCATATCTTTTTCCGAGAATGTAATGAAGGACAATTTTTTAAAGGGAATGCAGTAATGAACATAATGTGAATAATGCATGGGTTAGGTTAACACTCAAGTCTAGTTGTGTTTCACCCCCAAACACTTACTTTCTCTCAACTTACTGTATTAAATCACACATATATATTTTTTTCACTATGTATTATATTCATTCAAAATATATAGAAACTTAATCTGATGAAGAATCAAACATAGTATAAATGTTACATAGTTTTATACTTGATAAGGTACTGCAACTGTGGTTAAAAAAAAATAATCATGGGAGAAAAAAAATCATGTTACATTGGATTCAAAGAGCATAACCACCACTGATGTATACCAATATTTTGAAAGAGAAGTTTAGAATACTTGTACTTCATGGTTATTTATTTGAAGCTCAAGAGGATTATAATACCTGTATGTGTTGGTTGTTTGGAAGAATACAGCATTAATTTGCTGTGTTTATTATCATTTTGTATTAGAGTGGAACATATAGGAAGGCAATTAATGTTTATTCTTCACAATTATTATGGGCATAGATATGTGTTTATACCATTTTGAGAATTGTGATAAAATTTGAAATGCACATTTTCCAAGGAGACTGTGAAAGTGCTTTTCTGATAGTTCTAGTTCAGTAGATGTTTTTTAATTCACTTTTTTTTATAACCACACTGTCTGTATTTAATTGGTCTTGATTCTCTGTTTTCTTTTCTCCCTTGCTGATAAAAGTCTTGTGGGACCATTGTCCAGTCTTCATTTTGTCTATTTGCTATATTTTTTCTTAACAAAGATGAGGCCCAATTTTTCCCCTTGTATACATTCTTACCTTCCTACAGTTTGTCACAGACACTGAAAACAAGAAGAGTTTCAGGAATATATATTTGTTTTTTGGTCTTATTCGGGTTTCTTGTTTAACCCTTTTAACTCTCACTTTCTATATTCTTAACACCCACATTTGACTAACTAAAGCCTCTTTAGACCCAACAAAAAATCATAACAAAAGTTATGAACTGTTAAATCAGAAGACATATGAGAAATATTGGTTTAGAATACACTTTAATACAGTTTAAAAACATGACACTGTTTATTATGGTAAGATTTGTATTCCTTGTTCTGAAGATATTTCTTGGTACTATCAAGTATAGTATCATTTTAAGTGCCATTGCTCTTGTTTATTTTGTTGTGCTTTTAACTTCAACTAAAATTGTATGAAAGATCCAGCAAAGTAATTGATTAATCCTGGATGAGCTTATATTTTCCTACCTGTTTTATCAGAAATAATCATTGCGTTGCTGCTAGATTGTCTCTACCAACAGCTTATATTGGTCTGGTATCAAGGCATCTAAACTAGTATGTACTGTAGGTTATGGAAGCCACCTTCTTTCAACATAAAAAGAAAAAAAAAATGTTGCAGACTCACAGAGGGCAGTTGATATGAAAACAAAGGTGGGATGTTTTTCCCTGGCAAGAAATGCATCTTTAGCATATTGTTATGTCATGTTTATCAAACTTTCTCCATCCAACATACTTGTTTTTCAAGATACACTATTTGCACAATGTTTCATTCACACTTTTGATGCCACATTGTTCTTCTTTGCATGTTTTCTCAAAGTTTTCTAAAGAAGCATTTGTATGGTGGCTTATTTGAATAGTTTTTTTTATGATAAGATTCTTTTATTTTGGAACTTAGCTCTTATTGCAAACTTTTGTAGACCAGTTTTTTAAATTCAAACATTTGTCATCAAACTATGAGACAGATCAGGAAACACATTGCAATTTATTAGTTTTTATATTGCTTTTTATATACTTTATCCTTCAGAAAGATACAGCCAAGTAGTAAGAATGAAAATTTATGCAGATACAAGATTGCAAATTGCATTAAACAGTGCATATTCTGTATTATTGTAGTATAGATTTCAGGATTTATTTTCAGATAATCAAATCTCCCAATTGTAATGAGGCAGAATATGATTATGCATTTTTATTATTCATTTGTTAATTAGCATTACCTTTAGGATATATAATAAAAAACAAAGACAATTTTGTTCTTTTCTGCAGGTTGTAACGGCTCATGCAGTCAAAGTACCAGTGACATCAGGGTTAAATGCAAATATCCCTGGATTTCTTCCTGTTCATTGTGTGTATCATCAACTCAAGAGCAGAATGTTCACCAAACATAAAGTCCCCATCAAAGATTGGATATACAAGTGAGTAAATCTAATGAATCTGATCTTGTTTCTTTGTATTGTTAGTTGATCATGTAAAATGTGAAAAAGGTGAAAGTATTGTACTATTTCTTAAGGTGCTACTTGAAACCTATGGGCTAAAATGATCAAACTTTTAAAAATATCTTTGGGATATCTGTGGAACAAAGGCAACAATGTACTAAGGGGACAACCTTTACCCATAATTCGGAGGCCCAGTTGTGCTTGGTTTAGACCTAATTTTCAAGTGTTCTTCACTGGTGAAATGTAACGCTTATTGCCTGAAATCTAGGGAGGGAAGAGAGTGTCATTATTGAATATAGACTGTCACTTAACCCATTTACGATGGGTGTCCCACATAGGAGACACCCGGTGTGACGATGATCGGGCTTGCGCTCCAATTCCCTTCATTGGGCCTTGCCAGCCAAAATATACTGGCGCTTGTGGGTTAACGGGGATATCCTGCCTTCTTTCTGCCACGTGCTTCTGTATCCATGTACCTACAATGGCTATATCTCAAACCGAATTTCGCAGAACAAAATAGCGTACGCTGGATAGATTACCTCAAAATTTGGGAAAGTGTTTAGCTTATCAAGAATGAATGACTGTCCATGGAATTCACAGGATGTAGAAGAATGAATAACTCTCCATGATATTTGCAGGATGTAAATTATCTAAGAAATGTTTAGTGAATAAGTGGGTAGTAGGGTGGGTTTTGTAAATATTATACTTGTCACATTTGCTTGACAAAAGGAGCATTTAGAAACTGATGCAGCCTTTGATAAACATAACTTCAAGCTATAAGTATGTATGGATCTAACAAATATTGTGGATTATTGGTAACAGTGAATAATGTCCTGATGCAGAAGATTTATGCACACATAGAAGGATAAACTGAAATGAACATCTAACTCTAAAGTTCAGCTGTTGATTGTCAATACTTTTTTTTTGTAGTACCCACATATTATAGTATATAAGAGTCTTATCATTAATTACCAAAAATGTATCCATCATTTATAATTTGCAATACTTTTATTTTTCTCTTTCAGTTTATTTACCTGTTACATTAAAAATATTATCGCATGCACACGCACACACTCACACTCACGCTCACACTCACACTCACACTCACACTCACACTCACACTCACACTCACACTCACACTCACACTCACCACACACACTCTCACTTACACTCACACTCACATGCACTCACACTGACTCGCACGCACGCACATGCACACACACAGATACAGTCACACACGCTCACACATGCTTGCGCACACACGCACAGGCACAGGCACACACACATGCACACAAAACAACAAACACAAACACAACACAAACACAAACAACAACACACACACACACACACACACACACACACACACCACACACACACACACACACAACACACACACACACACACACACAACACACACACACACACACACACACACACACACACACACACACACACACACAACACACAAACACACAAACACAAACACAAACACAAACACACACACACACACAAACACACACACACACACAAACACACACACACACACAAACACACACACAAACACACACACACACAAACACACACACACACAAACACACACACACACAAACACACACACACACACACACACACACACACACACACACACACCACACACCACACACACCACACACACACACACACACACACACACACACACACACACACACACACACAAAACACACACACACACAAACACACACACACACACACACACACACACACACACACACACACACACACACACACACACACCACACACACACACACACACACACACCACACACACACACACACATATACACACACACACACACACACCACAAACACACAAACAAACAAACAAACACACCACAACACACACACACACACACACACACACACACACACACACACACACACACACACCACACACACACACACACACACACACACACACACACACACACACACACACACACACACACACACACACACACACACACATCCTTGCTTGTTATGCAATCATTATTTTACTTGTTTACCTTTTAAGAATGTGAAATTCAAGTAACTTAAAAATATATTCATGACTTTTTTCTCCTTTGCAGTCAAATTTGTGCATCTGTAACACCACTTCATCCAGTAATGCCACAGTTAATAGAGGTGTATGTCAATTCCATTATCTTACCTGCTAGCAAAGGAGGCCTTTCTGATACCTTTAACGAGCCAATATCGGAGGAAGAAATTATGTCTGTTTTTTCGCAATCAATATTTACTGAAAAAGCTTCTTCAGTAGTGAATGTATGTATGAATAGATACTCTTTTTGGTTGGATAACTAATATAGATGTATATGGTATTTGGATATGTTATAGTTATAGCTTAATGAAATTAAACAGTGGGTAAATCTTGATCATACCAAGGTGATTAGTTATATGAATATAAGTGACTTTTTTATTATGATTATTTGTATTATTTTGAAAGTAATGTTTGACTGAAAATGTTAATTCTGTCATCTTATTTCCCATCATCATGTCTTTATAATCTTAGGAGATATATTACAGATTACCTTTTTTTGACTTGGCTGATGTCCTCAGTTTTAACATGTGTTCCTCCCATAGCAGAGCTCAAAGCCAACAACTTTACATGCCTCTGCACCTTCCGAAATCTCAGCAGAAGAAAATCACTGCTTCGGGAAAAGTCTCCATTTATGTCAGGTGCCTCAGCTGGTCACATTATGCCTTCACCTTCCGTCAGGACACATCACCGGATTTCCAATACCTCTTGTAATGGGTGAGTGTGGCTGTAATAGATTTTTGAATATTACTGTTTGTCTGTATGTTAACCCACTGGTAGTGGGTGATGTGATATGTGATGGTGTGATATCAAATTGCAGATAATAGGTCTTGTCTTTTCACATTGCAAAGCTATGTCCTGATTGCCAGGATGAGGTCTCATGCATACTTAGATATTTCCAATTTTACCCAAGATTTTACCCATCAGTATTGGAACAAGGATCTAGTAAGAATTGTTTTGGGAAATATAATTTGTCAAAGATAGATGTAGCCTTGATTATTATTGAAGTCTCCATTTTTTCAAATTGCTACGTTAACCCATGATGCTGGGATGGTAAAAATACATAGCAAGGTCATTGTGTTTTTTTTGTTTATCAGTTGTCTTTACATATAGATGGCTCTACAAGTACTTCAAATTACTAGTCCTACCTATCTCACCTGTTTAATCTTCCTGGATTTTCGGAGATCCTTTTAAAAAAAATTTTAAGACTATTAATAGTGTTACTAACATTATAATAATCATATTGTCAATAATAATAATAATTACATTGATATTAATAGCTTTACAAAAAGAAAGAAAGAGAGGAAAAAAATCCATGAATATCAAGGAAAAGAGAAATCAGGTGAGATCATATCGTGGGGTTACTTGGCAACAGTGTGTTAATGGACACGGCCTGTTAAAGACTTGTTTCCATTCTAAGTTATATTTAATGTTCATTTTATTGAGATACAGCATAATGATGCAGATTATGTGTAAGTAACACTTCCAGTACTTCTTCACTGATGGGAAGTCCATAAGGTCAGCAAATTAAACAATGATAGTCTTATATGATAGTACCTTGATATTTGGTGTTATTTTGTGTTGGAATTAAGGTGTGTGTAAATTTTTCAACTGTTGTATGGCAGTAGAAAAATTGGCTTAGATCAGTGTTGTCCAAACTGGGGTCCGCATACCCCTGGGGGTATGCAACATAGATCGTAATGGTGCTTGAACAAACAAGGAACACACACGCCTCACATTTCACATTAAGTTGTTTAAGTATTTTTCAAGCATTTTATTAAATCATCTTTCTTATTTATGTATTAAATTTGATTTTTTTACCAACACTCCTGCAATGCAGTCTTTTCATAATCAGTATATTATTTGCATTTTCCAAAGTAAAACAGTTTGTTTAGCCATTGTGAAAGGGGGGGGGGGGTACATAACAATAGAAGGTAATGAAGGGTACAATAGGCAAAAATGTTTGGAGAACACTGGCTTAGATTGTGTTGCATAGTTATTTGATTTGGGAAATTTTGGTTGTAGTTTTTGCTTTGCTATTAGTTTTATATATAGTCCTTAAAGTAGATGAGATCCAGAAGATTAGAGTTAAGAAAAACATTCTAGTGAGAGATTATCTACTTGACTATGGATAAAGATGCTGATGAAAATGTACAATGCTTTGCAGTGTAAATGTGACATCAGTGATGACATCACAGTTGCTGCTGTTGTATTACTTGCTGCTGTATGAGGATGTACGGCTGAACAATACACTCCAGCTACTGGCAAACAGTCGGCGTATCCATTCTTACTCTCCGCATCTGTTTGCTCAGTTACCCATAAGATACCTGCTTTCACATGCTCAGAAGGAACAGAGGCTATATGCAGGTTTGTTTATGTATATTATTATTTCTGGTTTTACTTTAAGATTACGTTAACATGGTCATTGTTATGTTCAAGTTTTGATTTCAGAAACATATATTTACATAGATGAAAGTGAAGCTCATAAATTGAAAATAAAATCATAATGTAAATAATTCTTCAGAAACAGAAATATGGTAATGTGTAATGACATCAAACATTTACCCTGGAAATACTCATCACACTATAAATTTATTCTCACTCCTGCATTTCCCATTCCTCAGGTCTATTTCTCGCCTTTGGTGAAAACTGCTTGTGAGCCATTATCCTCAGCTGTGCCTGGTGGAAGACTGGCTTTATCAGAGTCCATCAGCTAACTCCAGCCTGGGGATCTTTGCCACCTCCAGTGCCTCTTGATCCTCAGTCTGTAACGAAAGGTGATGTATTATTTGCTGTTTCAGTGGGAAGACGAATTGACCTTTTTTTTCTTTTCTTCATGAATGTCTTTCTGTGTCCTTCTTAGTAATGTGTCTGATTTACCAAATATGTTTTATTGAACTGTACTCCCATGTCAGAGAGAAGTATAATACATCACACAAATATGTCTACAGCCATGGAAGACGCTGCCGACAAACCTGGAAGGCTCCTCATCGTGTTGGACCGTCTGATGCGCATGCCTCCTCACCAAGTGTGGCCTCTGGCTGCCCCTATCACTGCCTCTATTAAGTGCCTCTTGCAACCTGGAGTGCCTCGGAAAGTCCTAGGTTGGTCAATGACTTACTTTAAATTTAATTTCTTTTGCTTATTCATAAAGATTTTACTGCATGATTATAGCTCATTTATATTTTGCAGAAGCTGCATGTGTTCATTTCCTATGTTCAGATTGAAAAAAATTATTGCTTTGAAGTATTATCAGTTTTTATATGTATATTTAAAAGATTATTTATCTATTTGCATTATCCTTGGAAATTTATTTTTCATCTCCATTTCCTTCTATTATTTGCTGTAACAAAAATTATACCTATTTCAGACACGTACCGGCAAGTTTGGATGAGGCTAAACTCACTCTTTCCTCGTCGTCTCTGGGCCATGTCCGTTGAGGGACTACAGCCGGAGCAGCCTCAGAGCAAGTTGAGAAAGGCACTTACAGAGGATGACATCATTCTGGATCCTCTGTATGTGCTTCGATGTGATCCGAGAGTTAATAGGTGAGTTTAATTTTTTATCATACCAAACGGTATTTTCTTAATATTTTGTGTGCAAAGAAACAAGGTTTTCTTGTTCAAAGTCATCATATATTTTATGAATATATCTATTAATTATTTTCCTTCTGTGTCAAAAAAATTGCTAATGCATTTTTAAAAATCTTATTAATGTCAACAGGTGTGCCCCTCTCCTGCAGTTGGTTATATACATGCTTCAGGTGTATCTCCTGTCTTCCCGTACATTCCTCTCTCAGCAAATGCAAAACACACCCCTAGTGAACACTCCACACACTCCTGTGGGGGGAAATACCACCACCCCACCACAGGCTCTTGAGGAGGAGAGGGAAAAGCTCCGGGGAGCTCTCGTGCTCACACAGGAAAGTGCTGCGGTACAAATCCTGCTGGAGGCCTGTCTCATGAACAGTGATGAGAAGGTGGGCACCCTTACAGTAAGTGATTGAATTTTTTAAAGTTGTTGATTATGGTGAAGGGTTTTATTACATCCCCAGTTGTATTGTGTTGCCATGGAAGGAGTACAAGGACTAAGGAGTATGTGTAACTTCACTTCTGTTCTTTGTTTTGAAAAAATGAGTTTGTGCAACTTCTTGACTATCCCTATCTCTTGCTTGTGTTTTGGATTGTCTGCTGTATTAGAAATGGCATGTTTTGCACATAGCTACTCTGTAGAATAGAATGGAATGCCAATCATATAATGGTAATTGTATAGGAAATGGTTTCAGTATATCATAAATGCACGGCAGACTGTTTGTTTTATCTCTGCTATATGAAAGCTAGACATGCTTGCTATTGAATGACAAAGCTCCCTACCATTTTTGCCATAGCTTGCTGTTCTTTATTCAGTGTTAGACAGTACAAGTGCTTTATTTGCATAGAATTTTAGATTAGAATACAATTCCTTTGCTTACTGCTTTGATTTTTATGATTATTTTTTGAATTATTATGCTGCATGATGATAAAAACTTAAATCGGAGTAGTTGTCGTTGCAAGAAATGTTATTCATACCAGTGGTTATCTGTGTCTAAATTTCTCCCTTCTATTTTCCAGGATGGTGCTGGAGCTCTGACTCTCCAAGAAATAAGAAGTGTTGCATGTTCTTTCATCCATCAAGCGTTTCTTAAGGACACTACACTGGCTAAATTAGTGCACTTTCAGGTAGGTTGAAAGCTGTATTCTTTCTATTCATGTTGATGCAGTTTCCGTGGTTTGACTTATTTTTTTTAGAGTTTTGATGAAGATTGTAGAGGATGTCTCATTTAAATTTGTGTGAAGAATTTTTTTTACTTTTATATCTCTGGAGCTGTAATTAATGAAGTATTCCTCAGAAAACAAACAAACAAACACTTTAACAAGTACACTTCTTAAACACTTTGTCTTTAGGGTTACCCTGGAGAACTCATAGGCCCAGTTGTGCGTGGTGTTCCCTCCATGCACATTGCAATTGGCCTCAATTGGATCCCAGAGCTTCTTCAGCTGCCAGACTTGGACAAGCAAATGTTTGCCGTAGAGCTTACATCCCACTTGGCCCTCCAGAATGCCATGCCTTCAACCCTGAGTATTTCTAGGCTGGCAATCAATACTTTAGCTACTCTTCTGTCAGGTAAGAGTGGTGCCAAGATTTATGGGATATGAAATGCGTAGAAAACAGTAAAGATGTATTATCAGTGTCTTTTTTTTTTCTTCTTCTTCTTCTTCTTCTTCTTCTTCTTCTTCTAAATATACCATTAAACAGTTCAGATAAACCAAAGCTTCACTGAACGATAAATGGTGTTGATGAGGCATCTATAACAAGCAACAGTAATCTAAATGACTGTTGAATTCAGCTTCTATCCAATCAGAAATGTTATCCTTCTCCTGATGTTACAATTTTAGACCAAGTGTTCAAAATATTAGTTAAAGAAATACATTTATGCATTTTGATTTTATCTTGAAAGAGGAGCTGAAACAATTCTAAAATCCCAAAATGTTAACAGTTCTGGGAGAGGAAGAAAGACTATCCATCATGGAAGCCTCGTTGCCATCTTTGGTGCGTATTGGCCGAGCCTTCCCCTCCCTCATCGATGATTTGCTCCACTTACTGGTGATGTACGGACGGGTTGGTGCAGCACATTCTGCCCTGTCTACTGCACCATCACCACATTCAATAGGTAAAGGAATAATTGCTTTTTTTTATTTGTAACTATCAGGCATGGGTTTGAATATATACATATTTCTTGCAGGTAGAAATTATAATATATATAACTCTTGGGAAATGAGTGAGTTAAGTGGAAAATGATTGTGGAATTAAGAACCCCTTACATTTTTTTTTTTTGTATGAAATGTAGAGAGAGAATTACTAAAATATTCTGCTTTCTCTTTTTCAGCATTTCTTGACAAACCAGACTATGAGGAGGATGTGGCTTGCGAGACCATTCCATGGTTGAGGCCAAGAAAAGTGCCGCAAGAAGACAGCCTTTACGCGCGTATCATATCTACCTTCAAGGAGTTGGTCATTGCTAGTACAATGACCCACAATCTGTACTGAGAAATTTCATTGGGCTAACATAGCATCATATGTACATTTAAGGGGAATAGCCAGTGAACAGGTTCTGTTTGATTGGATAAATCCATTTAGTTGGATCCAAGATATGCAATGGTTTCTAAGTTTGGGGGGTAATTTTGTTGCATAATTTAACTTGTTCATGTGTTCTCATGTTTTTGATAGGGAATATAGTATAGCTATTGGCTATTGATGCAAAGATAGAGACTTTGGATGTCTAAAAACTTCAACCTCTCAGATCATTACAAAATTTGGATCAGATAAAGCTTTCAGAATTCCAAGGGAAAAAATTAGAATTTAAAAGGAGTAGCTTTAAATGAATATATTAAATTTGCCAGAAATCTTTTTAAGTTTATTGGAAAAAAGAATATGATGTTGTAAAGAAGGTTAAGTCCAAAATGTATGTGGACAATATTTTTGTATGATCTTTTTTTGAGAGTGTGCATATATTGTTAAGTAATTGTGTAGGAATTTAGTTGCCATTATTCTTTTCCATTTGATTTCATAGCTACACAGGTACTATGTTAGATTTTGTAAGATTACAATAAAATATATAGTGATACAAAAGAAAATATATTCCTCCCTTTTACTGTGAACATTATGCTTATTGTTCTTGAAGCTGCAATAACCATTGTGTTGGAGCTTGTATATGTTATGGAAATATTGACTACCAGTATGTGTAGGAACTTGCTTGGACACTTGTTTGTTTTGGTATTACTGTTATTACTATTTTGATAGAAGAAAGATTGGATTGAATAAGCAATTTAATGAGTTGAAAACATGAGATGTTTTTAAATCATTGTGACAGAAATGATAAATATGATACAATTTTTCCTATTATCTGGAAATACTCCTGCAATTAAAGTAGGCAATAATGTTGATAATTGTGGTGTTGGTGATGATTTTTCTTATACACATCTTATTATCAACTACAACTATCACCATAAATTCTAATGCAGTTGAGTAAAGATAATCTTGAAGTAAATTGTAAACACCTTTAATGATTTTGTCAACAACAATGATAGAAACATGTCAGTCACGATGATAGAGTAGTTTGGCGTTTACATCCCCAAAC
>NW_020870963.1:620701-625701 GCF_003789085.1 Penaeus vannamei
ATGAGCTTTGTTTATTTCCTGGATAAGCTCCATTACAATCCCGCTTATAAGTTTATCCTCTCCGGCCGCCTGCCCGTCCATTGCGCTCAATTCCCCCCGCTAGTCTCGCACAATCCCCGTCGGCCGGTATACGCTGCCGCAGGTCGTGAACGCACGCACCGAACGCCACAAAACATTGCCTTGCTCTTTTTATTCCCTGTAGCACTGTGACGGGATCATCGTTTTAACCAATGAAATGCATGAAAGATCTTTTGCGGACCTCGGGTGATATGCTATCCTCGTTCCAGTTGCGTGACGATCGGGTGAGGGAAGGAACAGGCTTTGGCAGAGCACAAAATAGAGTCGTATAGTTATATATATATAATATATATATATATATAGTATATATATATATATATATATAGTACGTTTATATATATATATTTATATATACTATGTGTGTTGTGTGGTGTGCGTGTGTGTCGTGCCTGTGTGTGTGTGTGTGTGTGTGTTGTGGTGTGGACGCTGTGTGTGTGTGTATGTGTGTGTGCATATATACATATGATATTTATTTATCGAATAGAAGATTAATAGGCCTTTATGTTACCAGATTCAAACGTATATATGCTGCATAAAATTAAATCAAATAATATGCACGCAACCTTTCTAAAATTATTTATGCCCGTGTAAGGGTCTCTATCCACCGTCATTTGCACCAATTAACAATCTGATTTCAGTATCAGATTGCGAGGGTCGGTATCGAATCTAGTCCGGTTTGAATAATACAGGAGCGAATTTGGGCTGAATCGTATACAATAAGTACTGGCATAGGGAAGTAGAATGTCGTTACTATGTTTTCTTCTTACGGCATGATCATAATAAAAGTTGATGATTAAAGATAGCAGATAACAATAATTGATAATAATAAGAAAGACAGAGAGAAAAACAAACAGAAAGAAAGGAAAGAGAGTGATAAGGATAAAGATGGAGAGAGAAAGAGAGAGGAAAATATAGAGAAACAGAGTATGCATACACACATACACATACACGAAAAGACACACTCTTTCATACACCTATCTTTATATATACATAAAAAAGACAAATCTTTTCCAAACATTTTATTGATCAATCTAAAACCACAAAGCTCTACGGGTTAAACACCTCGTATTTCACATATAAAATTTGCAATAAAAATAGAATGAAATAATACACGCACGCAAACTTTTAAACAGTTTATGCCCGTCAAAAGATCTTATTCTCAGCACCTCCAATTAACCTCGGATATCAGTATCAGATCGGGAGGTCGTTATCGAATGCAGTCTGGTTCAAATAAGTGCGATTTAGCCAAAATCTTATTTAATAGGGTACTGGGCATAGGAAGTAGAATGTCGTAACTATGTAACTTTTTACGCCCTGACCATAATAGATGTGATGATAATAATAATAATGAAAATAATAAAGAAAGAAAGAGAAAGAAGAGAGAGGAGAGAAAGATGAAAAGAAAGAATAGAGAAAAGGAGTATGTACACACACACATACACACAAAGACAGACTCTCACACACTTATCTTTGTATATACATAAAAAAGACAAATCTTTTCCAAATATTTTATTGGTCATTCTAGAACCACAAAGCTCTACGGGATAAACACCTCGTATTTCACATAAAAAATTCTCTTTCAAATCACTTTCATGTCTATAAATACTCTTTCGCTTTCACTGAAGATAAATCTAAAATCAAAACTGATTGCAACGACGCTTTTTTTTTTAAAGCCCGGAGCTTTTCATGTCTTTCAGCCCCGGGCAGTGTTGCAATCAGAGGGAGCATTTTTTGCTCCCTTTTGGGGATTCGAACCCGCGACCGCGTATCCGAACCTGCGGTCGCGCGTTCGAATCCGGCGCCTTTACCCGCTCGGTTACCGTGGCCGAGGGGCACTGGGAAGGGTATGGGGGGGGTATTTCCGTATCATGTTTTGAAAGAGGGAGAGAGGAGGAGACGAGAGAGAGAGAGAGACGGGAGAGAGAGAGAGAGAGAGAGAGAGAGAGAGAGAGAGAGAGAGAGAGAGAGAGAGAGCGTAACAAAGACCATAATTTGGCTAAAATCGACCTTATGTTTGAGACATAAACAAAATCTAAGAAAAGAAAGAAATGAAAAATAAAAATGAATGCTATACAAAACAACAACGGAAAAATGTTGGAAGAAGAAAAGCTCGCTCTAAAATCCCTTGTTTATACGCTTTTCTTTTTGTGATTATTAGCCAAGGGCGAGTGGGCGTGGCTTTGGTTGTATGGACTGGTGGTGCTTGGAGGAGATTACAATGTACATAATATTACGACAGTATATCGTTGCTGATAAATAACTCGCTAATATGTGAATATTTAGTTAATTTTCTTTGGTTCGCTATATTAGGAAACCTAATTTGATTTAGAACTGTGAAATCTTATCTTTTTCGTATTTTATTGGCAAACACGACAAGACACCTTTGTTAATCTCGCTCAAAATTACATCATAAATAAAGTGTAGCGGAAGTGAAGTGAAGTGACATGAAGAGACGAACCGAAGTGAAGTGATGTGAACTACAGTGAAGGGAAGTGGAATTGAAATGTATACTGAGGGTGCTAAACATATAATTTGATTGTTACTTTTGTATTTTTACGTTTAGTCAACATTTTCTTTTATTTATTTATTTAGATCAATCATTGATCCTATTATAACTATTAATTATTTTATACATGTATATATTTCCTGTGTAAACGTATCTTTGTAAATCTGAGATCCTAGATCATAATCTTGGACATATGAGCTTTATAAATTGATTTCTACCTCATATGTGCTCATACATGACCACTGCCATATCGACTTTCTTTTCTGCTTTCATTAATGGAAGCCGTTACCCACTCGATTACCGTGGCCGAGGGGCAATAGGAAGGGTATGGGAGGGGTATTTCCGTAACATTTCTCTTTTTTTGGGGGGGAGGGATGAGAGAGAGAGAAGAGAGAGGAGAGAGAGAGAGAGAGAGAGAGAGAGAGAGAGAGAGAGAGAGAGAGAGAGAGAGAGAGAGAGAGAGAGTCGAATATGTATGTGTTTGCTCTCTCTCTCTCGTGTGAGAGAGAGCGTTCCTCCCTCTCCCCCCTTCATACCAACTCCGTGAACAATACACTAATGACGAAAAACATTCTCTATCTCTCTCTCTTCTCTCTTTCTCTCTCCTCTCCTCTCTCTCTCTCTTCTCTCTCTCTCTCTCTCTCTCTCTTCTCTCTCTCTCTCTCTCTCTCTCTCTCTCTCTTATTATATATATATATATATATATATATATATATATATATATATATATATATATATCGTGGACACCTTTCCATTTTATTTTCCATCCCCAGCCACGAAGCTCTACGGAGTAGACTCTCCACCTTTCACGCATGAATTTCTATCGATCCCGTGTGTATATGTGTGTATGAGAGAGAGAGAGAGAGGGAGAGAGGGAGAGAGGAGAGAGAGGGAGAGAGAGGGAGAGAGGGAGAGAGAGGGAGAGAGGAGAGGAGAGAGGGAGAGGGAGAGGGAGAGGGGAGAGAGGGAGAGAGAGAGAGAGAGAGAGAGAGAGAGAGAGAGAGAGAGAGAGAGAGGAGAGAGAGAGAGAGAGGAGAGAGAGAGAGAGAGAGAGAGAGAGATTGCCGTTTTATCACTTTTTCATCCTTACAAATGATTTCGTTTTTGCGATCTTATAATTATCTTTTCATTATCATCACCATTTCGAAAGAAAGAAATTTGTCTTTATATATATACATTTTTTCTCTTTCCTTTCTTTTATTTATTTTATTTATTATTATTTTTTTTTTGGGGGGGGTCGTATATATTACAATTCTTGTCTAAACTGGAAATAAAAGAACACGAAAATAAAATATAAATCATATATAGTCTCCACCGGGAATCGATCCAGGACCTACGGGTTTAAAGGCCGTTTAACCGTTGCACCAAAGAGGCTTTTATGACAGGTAGACTTCATTAAAGGTTTATATCGGTTGGAGTTATATAATAATAATAAGATAATAATAATAATAATAATAATAATAATAATAAAAACTATAATAGTAATCAAAAATGAAAATGAAATAACGAACAAATATTTGAACGACTGAGGAACATTGTAGGAGCCAAAGAGAAAAGCATAGCTTGTAAAGAAAATTAGACCGCATGCATAAGTGTCATAAGGGCGGAGAAAATGAATATTCAAACAGAAAGCGTGGCACTGCCGATGGCAATCTCAAGGTCACAGGGTACGATTAAGTGCTGCCCACTCACGAGCTTTGTTTATTTCCTGAAAGTCCATTACAATGCCCTTATAAGATTATCTCTCCCGGCGTACATTGCTCGTTTCCCGCTGAGTCTCGCACACTCCCCTCGGCCGGACTACGCTGCCGGGGTCCTGAACGCACGCACGAACGCACAAACATTGCTCCTTGTCTTTTTATTCCTTAGCAGTTGACGATCATTAACAATGAAATAAAGGATCTTTTGCAGAGATCCTTAATCTGCGGGTGGCAGAGCTCATCCCCATCCATGCACGACTCGGATGAGGGAAAGAAACAAGCTTTGGCAGAGCACAAATAGTCATAGTTGAGGAAAACGCATCACTCCCGCGTGTACATGTGTGTGTGTGTGTGTGTATGTGTGTGTGTGTGTGTGTGTGTGTGTGTGTAATGATCTTTACGTTGCCGGGATCAAACGTATTTTGCTAATGAAATAAAATGAAATAATACACACGCAACTTTTAAAGTTAATTATACCCCGTCTTCTTATTCTTAGCATCTCCAATTAACCTCTGATATCAGTATCAGATCGGGAGGTCGTTATCGAATCCAGTCCGGTTCGAAATAACGGGCTTAATTTATATAAAAGGGTATTGGCATAGGAAGTAGAATGTCGTAACTATGTATCTCTTTACGCCATTATAATAAACATGATGATAAAGATAACGATAATAATGATAATAAGAAAGAGGGAAAAACAGAGAGAAGAAAGGAAG
>NW_020870963.1:630701-640701 GCF_003789085.1 Penaeus vannamei
TATGAAAAACAACAACGGAAATGTTGGAAGAAAAGCTCGCTCTAAAATCCCTTGTTTATACGCTTTTCTTGTGATTATTAGCCAAGGGCGAGTGGGCGTGGCTTTGGTTGTATGGACTGGTGGTGCTTGGAGGAGGTTAAAGCGTATAATATTACGGCAATTTATCATTACTGATAAACTAACTCCCTAATGAAATAATATGTGAATATTTAGTTCATTTTCCTTTTTTCGCTATATTAGGAAACCTAATCTGCTATAAAACTGTAAAATATTTTCCTTTTTTTTTTTTATTTTATTGACAAACGACAAGACACCTTTGTTAATCTCGCTCAAAATTACATCATGAATAAAGTGTAGCGGAAGTGAAGTGAAGTGACATGAAGAGACGAACCGAAGTGAAGTGATGTGAACTACAGTGAAGGGAACTGGAACTGAATGTATAGTGAGGGTGCTGAACATATAATTAGATTATATTTTTGTGTTTATCAATTTTCTCTTTGTTTATTCATCTAGATAAATAGTTTAATCCAAATACAATTATTAATCTTTTATACATGCATACTCGCATTCCTGTGCATACAGAGAACAATCCAAACCCGAAAACATCTTTGTAAAACTGAGATCTCTTGATTACAATCTTGGACATACGAGCTTTATAAATTGATTTCTGCCTCATATACTATGTGCTCGTACACCCATTCGCACATGTGTTCTCATTTACATATATTTTTCATTCCAAGTAAAGCGATATATTAAAGGTATACTTAATGTGTGTGTGTGTGTGTGTGTGTATATATATATTACACATAATCGACTATTTACAATCAGTAGATAACGACCGTTACAGATAGTGTTACATCTTAATGAATGTTCGAACAATTGATGTTAAAGAACAATTGCCCACTAAGACGATAAAAATAATAAAAGCACAGTTAACTGAACAATAGGCCTATATATGATATTCCGATCTTTACTGATGCCATTATATTCTAATCGAGGTATGTTGTATATGATGGGTGTCCTTACTATCCTTATTTTGTTCCGATACACACCAAGAAATTACACTCAGACATGTTTCCGGTTTGAGATTCTTAAAAAAAAAAAAAAAAAAAAAAAAAAATTAAATGGTTTCTAGTTAATATATAGAGGAGAGTGCACATACATATATAATTAATTATAGAGTACGTTTGATTCATAGATCTGCCTAAAAGGTAAAATCTAAATATAATTACATTCATATAAAGTAAGTCTTTGTGATGCATCCCCGACGGAGGCCAATTGACTTTCATGAAGGAATTATTATTGTTGTCAGTATTCTTATCATCATTATTACAATTATTAATATTATCATTACTATTATTGCTATTCTCATTATTAATTCTATTACTATTTATGTTATCATTACTACTATTGTTATTATATTTATTATCATTATTAGGTTTATTATCCTTCTTATCATCATGATCATCATTAATATCATTATTATCATTACATTATCATTATTTCTTATTCTCATGAATACTGTTATGATTATTATTATCATTATCATTATTGAAATTATCATCATTATTACCATTGTTTGTATTATTTTTATATGTACATTACACACACACACACACACACACACACACACACACACACACACACACACACACACACACACACACACACACACACACACACACACACACACACACACAATATATATATATATGGTATATATGTACCGGTTATTATGTATATACACATATATATATGTATACGTTTGTATATATATATATATATATATATATATATATATATATATATATATATATACATATATATATATTATATACGTATATATAAGTATATGTGTGTGTGTGTGTGTGTGGTGTGTGCGTGTGTGTGTACATATGTATATATTAAAATATATTTTTTAATATACATACATATATATATATATATATATATATATATATATTATTATTTTTAATATATACAATATATGTATATATGTCTATATATTTGTGCATATATGATAACAATAAAGCCGTTTCAAAATCTCTGAAACCAAAATATCACAATATAAACGAGAGTTAAAAAAAAATAATAATAAAAATAAAAAAAATAAATTAAAAAAGAAATAAAATAACCTTCACCTTCACCTCATTCGCGTTGCACTGCAAGCGATCGCTCTTCCGCGGAGCGAGATTCCGGCGCTGTTGATCCTGCTTCCGGTTCATCTCCTTTTTGATAATTTATATATATACTTTATTTTATTTATTTTCTATTTTTGGGGGGGTGGGTGGGATGGAGAGGGGGGCTTTCGTTATATATTGGAATTCTTGCTATACTTGAAAGGGGACACGAAAATAATAATAATAATAATGATAATTCGTATATAGTCTCCACCGGGAATCGAACCTGAATCTAAGGTTTTAAAGACAGTCGTGCTAACCGTTGCACCAAAGAGGCTTTTATGACAGAGACTTCATTAAGGGTTTATAGCGGTTGGAATCTTACAGAATAATAATAATAATAAAATACAATAACTATTGTTCGAAGAATCTTGTATAAGAATAATACAAAATAAAATCAAGTAACATAAACGTAACGACTGAGGGACATGGTAAAACCTTAGGAGAAAAACATTACTTGTAAAGAAAATTAGACCGCATGCATAGGTGCCATAGGGGCGGAGAAAGTGAATATTCAAACAGAAAGCGTGGCACTGCCGATGGCAATTCCAAGGTCGCAGGGTACGATTAAGTGTTGCCCACTCACGAGCTTTGTTTATTCCCTGAAAGTCCATTACAATGCCCTTATAAGATTATCTCTCCCGGCGTACATTGCTCGTTTCCCGCTAAGTCTCGCACACTCCCCTCGGCCGGATTACGCTGCCGAGGTCCCGAACGCACGCACGAACGCACAATCTTTGCTCCTTGTCTTTATGTTACCAGGCTCAAACATAGTTTGCTGATAAAATAAAATAAAGTAATACGCCCGCAACTTTTTAAAGTTAATTATGCCCCGTTAAAAGGTCCTTTCCTTACCACCTTTTAGCACCAATTAACCTCGGATATCAGTATCAGATCGGGAGGTCGTTATCGAATCTAGTCCGGTTGAAATAACAAGTGCGATTTAGGCTTAATCGTTTATAATAAGGTATTGGCTTTAGGAAGTAGAATGTCGTAACTATGTATCTCTTTACGCCATTATCATAATAACATAAAGATAACGATAGTAATAATGATAATAAGAAAGAGGGAAAAACAAACAGAGAAAGAAAGGAAGAGAGTGATAGGGATAAAGATGGAAAGAGAGAGGAAAATAGAGAGAAAAAGAGTATGTATACACACGTACACATACACACAAAGACACACTTTCATACACCTATCTTTATATATACATAAAAAGACAAATCTTTTTCAAACATTTTATTGATCAATCTAGAACCACAGAACTCTACGGGTTAAACCTCGTATTTCACATATAAAATCCTATAAAGGCGCTTTCGCTTTCACTGAAGATAAATCTAAAATCAAAACTGATTGCAACGGCGCTTTTTTTTAAGCCCGGAGCTTTTCATGTCTTTCAGCCCCGGGCAGTGTTGCAATCAGAGGGAGCATTTTTTGCTCCCTTTTGGGGATTCGAACCCGCGACCGCGTATCCGAACCTGCGGTCGCGCGTTCGAATCCGGCGCCTTTACCCGCTCGGTTACCGTGGCCGAGGGGCACTGGGAAGGGTATGGGAGGGGTATTTCCGTAACATGTTTTTGAAAGAGAGAGAGAGAGAGAGAGAGAGAGAGAGAGAGAGAGAGAGAGAGAGAGCGTCAAAGACCATAATTTGGCCAAAATCGACCTTATGTATGAAACATGATCAAAATCTAGATAAAGAAAAAGAAAAGAATGCATATAAAAAAGCAACGAAAATGTTGGAAGAAAAGCCAGCTCGGAATGGAGCGAAGTCGAAAGACACAGATGGTCGTGTTTGAAGACGAGAGCGAGAAAAGAAACTCTCGCTATTTATGTTTCCTTGAAAGGAAAATTTACATTTGATATTGATATAAGAAAACATAACGCCCATTATTCCGAAAAGATCATGATACCGATGATAAAAAGTAACAAAAACTGAGTTGATTAATGAGAAACGTTTCTGTGTTGTCATATTTAATCCCACTTTGTTTAATTGTTCCGTGAGAACATCTTGAATCATCTGCCTTCGATTTGCTTGTATATCTATGTTCATTATCCACTGATTAATCCTTCAAACATTTCGATTCAATTTCGGTTTGAGTCAAAGTTCGATTGGCAGTCAATCCAGAAGGAGGAACGTCATAGAAATTAGTTCTATGTTCACCGATTATTTTTCTGTCCTCGCGTGATGGGCGATTTGCAATTATCGTCCTAATTTCCCTTTTTATATAAAAGTATCTCTGGAATCATGGCCTTTCAAAGCGAGATTATCTTTTGCAAATTCTCTTTCTGCTTCTGTTGCCGTTTCCTGTTGGGTCTCACCTGAGCTTCAACTACTTATCCAAGATTTGCCGTTTTAGTCTTTCTTTTCATTCTTGCAAATGCTTTTCTTGTTGCGATCTTATCATTATCTTTTCATTATCATCACCATTTCGGGAGAGAAAGAAATTTATATATATATACTTCTTTTCTTTTCCCTTTCTTTTATTTATCTTTTTTTTTTTTGGGGGGGGGGCTTTCGTTATATATTGCAATTCTTGTCTATCCTGGAAGTAAGAGAACACGAAAATAAAATATAAATCATATATAGTCTCCACCGGGAATCGAACCAGGACCTACGGGTTTAAAGGCCGTTTAACCGTTGCACCAAAGAGGCTTTTATGACAGGTAGACTTCATTAAAGGTTTATATCGGTTGGAGTCATATATAATGATAATAATAATAATAATAAAAACTATAATAGTAATAAAAATAATGAAATAACGAACAAATATTTGAACGACTGAGGGACATTGTAGAAGCTAAGGAGAAAAGCATAGCTTGTAAAGAAAATTAGACCGCATGCATAGGTGTCATAAGGGCGGAGAAAATGAATATTCAAACAGAAAGCGTGGCACTGCCGATGGCAATCTCAAGGTCGCAGGGTACGATTAAGTGTTGCCCACTCACGAGCTTTGTTTATTTCCTGAAAGTCCATTACAATGCCCTTATAAGATCATCTCTCCCGGCGTACATTGCTCGTTTCCCGCTAAGTCTCGCACACTCCCCTCGGCCGGATTACGCTGCCGGGGTCGTGAACGCACGCACGAACGCACAAACATTGCTCCTTGTCTTTTTATTCCTTAGCAGTTGACGATCATCTTTACCAATGAAATCCATAAAGGATCTTTTGCGGGTGGATATGCTCATCCTCTTCCGTGCATGACTCGGGTGAGGGAAGGAACAGGCTTTGGCAGAGCACAAATTGAGTCGTAGTTATATATATATATATATATATATATATATATATATATATATATATATATATATATATATATATAATGTGTGTGTGTGTGTGTGTGTGTGTGTGTGTGTGTGTGTGTGTGCATATATACATAATGATTTATTTATCGAATAGAAGATTAATAGCTTTATGTTACCAGATTCAAACGTATTATGCTGATAAAATTAAATCAAATAATATGCACGCAACTTTCTAAATTTATTTATGCCCCGTTAAAGGGTCTCTTCCACCGTCATTTGCACCAATTAACATCTGATTTCAGTATCAGATCGGGAGGTCGTTATCGAATCTAGTCCGGTTGAAATAACAGGAGCGATTTGGGCTGAATCGTATACAATAAGGTATTGGGCATAGGAAGTAGAATGTCGTTACTATGTTTCTTCTTACGCCATGATCATAATAAAAGTGATGATAAAGATAGCGATAATTATAATGATAATAAGAAAGAGGGAAAAACAGAGAAAGAGAGGAAGAGAGTGATAGGGATAAAGATGGAGAAAGAGAGAGGAAAATAGAGAGAAAAAGAGTAAGTATACACACATACATATACACAAAGACCCACTCTTTCATACACCTATCTATAAATATACATAAAAAAGACAAATCTTTTTCAAATATTTTATTGATCTACTGCCCTACTGCTTCCCACTTCGTCCTGCTTCATCCTACTTTGTCCTACCACTTTCTACTTCGTTCTGCTTCCTCTTCTTAGTCCTACTTCGTCCTTCGCTTAACTCNACGATATCGATAGCTGGGAGGTATGATTCACGTCAAGGAATCGGGGGTTTAAATTCGAGAAATATCGACAGAAATAGCAAGCACAGTATATTGACACGTCCCCTGTTATGGAGGAGGATTCGCCCCTTTAAACCTCCTTCAGGAGTGGGCCAACCCCACCCCATCCTCCACCCCACCCCCACCCGACCTCCAACCCATCCCCACCCCATCCCCACCCCACCCCCAACCCATCCCGCCCCCCCCCACACCCACCCCACCCCACCCCCACCCCCACCCCCCCCCCATTTGAATTTGATTGGGTTCGAGTCTAATTCCCGAGATAAATGTCCATTTTGTAGTCGCGGTAAAGGTACACTGGTTTCTTCTCTGATGGGTGTTATTCGTACGCCAGCCGTATCTCATTTCTCGCGGTTAGGTATACGCCACACGTATGCACATGCGCTTATAAACGTCATTTCCGGGTAATAAGTACGAACCTAACCTAACCAACCCTGATTAACTAACCTAATTGAGGAGTGGTATCATCGACACCCCCCCCCACCTTGTTCGCTTCACCACGCATTGCGCAGAAACACTAATTGGGCGCTTTTCTGCCGTATTCGTAGTCACTTCTTTTTCTTTTTTTCTCTCTTTTTTCTTTATTTTTTGTTGTTGTTGTTTTTTGTTTGTAAACCGCCATTACGCAGAGAGAATAAACTTGCGTAGTTATTTCAGTTGCATTTCGCGATGAAAACGATTTATTTTCACACAGAAATAGATAGATGAATAGATAGACAGACAGAAATAAATACATAAAGAGATAGACAAAAAATAGATAAATAGATATATAGACAGACAACAATAAATAGATAAATAGATAGACAGACAGAAATAGATAGATAAATAGATAGACAGACAGAAATAAATAGATAAATAGACAGACAGATAGAGGAGAGGGAGGGAATAGGAGGAGAGGAAGAGAAGAAAAGTGCGAAGGGAAATACAGATTGATATGCAAGGAAGAGTGGGAGGAAAATGGAGGAGATTAACATAAATAGATGGATAACAGAAAGGACTTATTTCCACACATTTCACACTGCCATGATGGATCTATATATCTATCTGTCTGTCTATCTATTTATCTATTTATTTCTGTCTGTCTATCTATTTATCTATTTATTTCTGTCTATCTATGTATCTATCTGTTTCTATCTGTCTATCTATTTATCTATTTATTTCTGTCTGTCTATCTATTTATCTATCTAACTCTGTCTATCAGTATTCCTTTTTTTATTTTATCAAATCCTTCCCTTCTTTCTTTCTCTCCCTCTCCTTTCTATTCTTTCTCTTTTCTTCGATCTTCTTCTTTATCTTCTTTCTTATCTTTTTCACTTCCATTCCTCCTCCTTCCCATCTTCTTTATTTTTTTCTTTTTTCCATTTCCTTCCTTCTTTTCTCCCTCCTTATCTCTTCTTTATTATTATATCATTATTCTTTATTATTTTATCATTATTCTATCATATTATTATCTTAATTGACTGTGTTTTTTTATTATTTCCTTTCTTACTTTCTCCCTCCTCATCTCCCCTCACATCCTATTTTTTTCTTATCCTCCTCATTTTCTTTCCTTCCTTTTCCCTTACCATCTTTCCTCTCCTTCCTTCTTCCCTCTTTTCCTTCTCCATCCCTCCTTCCCTCTCTATCCCTCCTTCTTCTCCTTCTTCCCTCTCCTCCCTCCATCCACATCCCCCCCATCCCTTATCCATCCCTCCATCCCTCTCCGTCCCTCCCTCCATCCCTCATTTCCTCTCCTTCCCTCTATCACTCCATCCCTAATTCCCTCATTCCCTCTCCCTCCCTCTTCTCTCTCTCCATCCCTGCCTCCCTCCTTCCCTCCTTCCCTCCTTCCCTCCTTCCCTCAGTACCCCAAACCCTCGCGTGCAGAGATGCATACAAAAGCTCTCTTTATCTTTATCTCTCTCCGCGTGTCTCCTGTTCCCCCTATTCTTATCATATCATTTATCTCTGGAGTGAGAGGGGGCGGGGTGGAGGTGGGGCGGGGTTACATGGCTGCCTTTTATAGCTTTATTTTCTCCTTTATTGTGATGCATAGAGACTAATTTGAGTGCATTTGTCTTTGTTATTTTCATTGGCGTGGGCTGGGACACTGAGATGCTGGTTGTTTTTGTTTGTCTCTTGTTAATCTTTTTTATTTGTTTATTTATTAATTTTGTTGTACTTTTCTTTGTTTATTTATTAATTTTGTTTTATTTTTTTGTTTATTTATCTATTCTGTGTTACTTTTATTTTTTTTTATAATTTTGTATTTTTCTTTGTTTATTTATCAATCTGTGTTACTTTATTGTTTATTTATCAATTCTGTGTTACTTTTATTTTTTTATTTATCAATATGTACCTTTCTTTGTTTATTTATCAAATGATTACTTTTATTTGTTATTTAATCAATTTTGTGTTACTTTATTTGTTTAATTTTATCGATTTTGTTTTTACTTTCATTTGTTTCTTTATCAATTTTGTTTTTACTTTCTATGGTTATTTACCAATTATGTTTACTTTATTTGTTATTTTTCTATCTATTGATTTATTTATCTATCTATTGATTTATTTATTTATTTATCTAACTACATTTTCATTAATCTTTTTATTTTTCAGTGATTTATGTATTTACGATCTATATACAGTTCATCTATTTATCTTTCTATCTGTTTGATTATATCAGTATTGCATGTTCTATGTATGCATTTGTGTATGATATATCCCAGACTTTGCGTACATGATGAGTGTGTATTGTGTGTGTGTGTGTTGTGTGTGTGTGTGTCGTGTGTGTGTGTGTGATGTGTCGTGATGTGATGTTAGTGTTGGGCTGTGGTTGTGTGTGCACTGTGTCCTGTGTGTGTTGGCATGGTGTGTGTGTTGTGTGTGTGTGTACTGTCTGTGTTGTGGTGTGTGTGTGTGTCGTGTTGTGTGTATGTGTTGTTGTGGTGTGTCTGTTGTGTGTGTGTGGTGGTCAGTTGTGGTGTGTTAGTGTGTGCTGCGGTGTGCGTGTGTGTGTGTGTGTGTGTGTGGTGTGTGTGTGTGTGCTGTGTGTGTGTGTGTGTGTGTGTGTGCTGTGTGTGTGTGCGTGTGGTGTGTGTGTGTGTGTGTGTGTGTGTGTGTGTGTGTGTACATGTGAGTGCTTGTAGCGCTGGTGTGTGTGTGTGTGAGTATATAGCGTCGCTCAACACGACAGTACGCGACGTCGTGTTCGACCAGTGTGTGTGTGTGTGTGTGTGTGTGTGTGTGTGTGTGTGTCTGTGTGTGTGTTGTGTGTGTGTGTGTTGTCTGTGTCACATGCAAGTGTGCGTGTGCGTGCATGAATTTAGGCCTACGTGATTATTTTTTCTTCTCCCTTCCTATCCTTACATCTTATCTTCTTCCTTCCTTCCTCCTCCTTCACTCCTTCCCTCCCTATACCCTACTCCCTCCTATTCCCCCTTCCTTTCCCTCCTACCCCATCTCTCCCTCACCTCTCCCCCTCTTCTCTCCCTTCCCCCCTCCCTCCCCTTTACCCTCATCCCCCATCCTCCCACCGACTCCCCCACCCCCTCTCATGAACCCTCTTTAATCCCTTCTCCCCAATCCCACCGCCTCCTCTTCCCCACTCCCTCCCCAATCCACCCACCCACTCCCATCAACCTCTTACCCCCTCCCTCATGGACACCCCCTCCCCATCCACCACTCGCCATCAACCCCTCTCTCCCCACCCTCATTCACCTCCCTCCCCCCCTTCAATCCCTCTCATGACACCACCTCTGACACCCCC
>NW_020870963.1:648201-650896 GCF_003789085.1 Penaeus vannamei
AGTCCCCCCCCCCGCGAGGAAGAAGAGAAGAAAAAAAGGAAAATAAGAAAGTTAAAAGAATAACGAAGGACGGAGTGGAAAATCTCTTGGATGTGCTTAATATCACGAAATTAGACGAATGCCGCCTCTGATATAATTTCCTTCTTTTTTTTAATCTTTTATTTATTTTTTTTTTTCTTATTATTATTTTTTAAAAGATTTTGCGCTCACTATCTGTCTCGAGATCGTGGTGTCCGTTTTCAATCCCTTGTTGTAAATCCTTGCTGTTTCTCGTACGGTTTCTCGCTCGCTGTGAAATATTATTGGAACTCTCGGATTGGGGGTGGGGGGGGGGGTTAGGAGGGGTTGGGGGGGAGGGGGCGGGGTTAGGAGGGGATGGGGAGGGATGGGAGGGAAAAGGGTTGGGATTGCTGGTGGTGGTGCATGTGGGGGATGGGGGGGGCATGGGGGGGGGGAAGGTGGTTAAGGGGGATGGGAGGGGGAAGGGGGTTGGGATTGCTGGGGGGGGGGTACGGAGGAGGGGTGGTGCATGTGGGGGGGGGGGAGGGCATGGGAGGTGGGGAGGTGGTTAAAGGGGGTGGGGGAGGGGGAAAAGAGGTTGGGATTGATGGTGCGGGGGATGGGGGAGGGGTGGTGCATGTGGGGGAGGGGGGAATGGGGGGTGGGGAGGGTGGTTAATGGGAGATGGGAGGGGGAAATGGGTTAGGATTGCTGGTGAGTTGGGGTATGGGGGAGGGGTAGTGTATGTGGGGGAGGGGTGAGGGCATGGGAGGTGGGGATGTGGTTAAGAGGGGATGTGAAGGGGGGATGAGTTAGAGAGTTGTGAGTTAGAAAGGAGAGAGAGAGAGAGAGAGAGAGAGAGAGAGAGAGAGAGAGAGAGAGAGAGAGAGAGAGAGAGAGAGAGAGAGAGAGAGAGAGAGAGAGAGAGACAGAGAGAGAGAGAGAGAGAGAGAGAGAGAGAGAGAGAGAGAGAGAGAGAGAGAGAGAGAGAGAGAGAGACAGAGAGAGAGAGAGAGAGAGAAGAGAGAGAGAGGAGAGAGGAGAGAGAGAGAGAGAGGAGAGAGAGAGACAGAGACAGAGACAGAGACAGAGACAGAGAGTGAAGTGAGGGGGGTGGGGGTGGAGAGAGGGAGTGAGAAGTGAGGGGAAGAAGGGGAACCAGTCATTTTTTAAGTTGGTAATAGATTCTGAAACTTAAATGACTTTTGGTTTTCTAGAGTGATTACTTGTGTCTCTTCCTCTCTTTTTTCTTCTTTATTCCCTCTTTCCCCTCTTTCTTGTCTTTCTCGCAGACACTTTGTTTTATATAGATAGATAATTAGAGGAATTAAAATATGGTGTGTGTGTGTTTGTGTCTCTCTCTTCATCTCCTTCGTAAATTGGTTTTACATTTTCTTTCTCCCCTTACTTTCCTCTCTTCTCTCTCTCTCTCTCTCTCTCTCTCTCTCTCTCTCTCTCTCTCTCTCTCTCTCTCTCTCTCTCTCTCTCTCTCTTCTCTCTCTCTCTCTCTCTATCTATCTCTCTCCCTCCCTCTCCCCCCTCTACTCCTCCTTCCCTACCTTCCTCCCTCCTCCCTTTCCTTTAACTCCCCTTCTCCACCCTCCCTCCTAATCTACCCCTCCCACCTTCCTCCTCCCCTCCCACCTCCCACCTTTTGTCTTCTTTCCCCCCCTTCTCCGTCCGCCCCCTCTCCATATATTTCCCTCTTATAAACAAACAAAGTTAAAATTACCTTGCAAACCCATGGCAACCCGTTTATAAAAGCAGCCGATTTATGGATATCATTATTGAACAGATAATTATATTAGAATGCTGATGATGACTAAGATGACGACAAAAGTAATGATAATGATAACAATAATAGTGATAATAGTGATGATGATGAATGATAATAATACATAATTATGATAATAATGATAATGATGATGATGATAATAATAATAACAATAATAATAATGATAATGATAATATTTGTTATTATCTTTATCCTTATCATTATTTTCATTATCATTATCATTGTTATTTATTATTATTACTTTTATTATTATTATCATTATTATTATTATTATTATTATTATTATTATTATTATTATTATTATTATCATCATTATTTTAATTATTATTATTATCATTATTATTTTATTATCATATATTATATTATTATCATTCATTTATTATTATTATTATTATTATTATTATTATCATTATCATCATCATCATCATCATCATCATCATCATTCATCATCATCATCATCATCATCATCATCATCATCATCATCATCATCATCCATCATTATTCATCATCATCATCATATCATCATTATTAAATTATCATTATTATTATCATTATTATCATCATTGTTTATTATTATATTATTATCATTCATTGTCATCAATCATTTTTTAGCATTATGTCTTTATAGTTATTATTATGCATTAGTTTGATAATAGCAATAACAAAAATTATAATTATTATCGATACCATTATCAATATCACATTACCACTACTATCCTCACGTGTAATCACAAATTTTTAATACATCAAAAAGATTTACAAATTAGGAAGAAAAATCAATTAAGATAAATATCACAAACAATTCGGGGAGCAGACCTTAATCGCCCCTCATTTCTGGTCGACTATTCGCATATCAATAACGAGCCTCAAGACGCCGACGATCTCAACAATTTAGCAATC
>NW_020870963.1:676197-688697 GCF_003789085.1 Penaeus vannamei
AAAAAAAAAAATCACAACAATAACAACACACAATTAAATCGAGGACCCCCAAAGGCCCGCCCCAAAATCAAGGTCACGCCAGCAATAGGTCACAAAAAGGCTACCGGGCTGGATGAGAAAGGTCAAACTCACGCAGACTCCATCAATGTTCTGCAACGGAACTATTGATCTGAGAACACCAATGGATGTTCTGCTCGTCTGTGTAGGTCGATGAATAGGATGACTGAAGGTGATGATGGTGGTGATGATGATGATAATGGTGGTGATGTTGGTGGTGATGTTGGTGGTGATGTTGGTGATGGCGATGATGATGATGATTTATGATGTTGGTGTGGTGATGATGGTGGTGATGATGGTGGTGATGTTGGTGATTGATGATGATGATTATGATTATGATGTTGGTGATGGTGATGATGATAATGGTGATGAGTGAATGATTGGTGGTGGTGATGGTGGTGGTGATGGCGATGATGATGATTATTATTATGATGATGATGATGGTGATGGTGATGATAATGGTGGTGGTGATGGTGAAGGTGATGGTGATGATGATGATGATGATGTTGGTGATGGCGATGATGATGGTGATGTTAGATGGCGATCATAATGATGATAATGAGGAATATGATGATGATAACGATAATGATTATGATAATGATGATGAAGATAACGATTATGATAATAATAATAATAACGATAATAATGATTGTACTGATAACAAAATTATAACAAAAAATGGCAAGAAAAATAACCACAACCACAAGACAAATAAAAATAACTTCATAACAATAACATCAACATCAGTAATAACTACAATAACACAGACAATCAGAACATGAATAACACCAATCGAAATCGTAACCAAGAACACAGCAATAACAAAACGAACAATAACAATAACACTTAAAAAGAACGAAAAGAAAAGAAAGAGACACAGAAAAATGAAACATCTTGACGTCACTTCGAGTTCCAGCGAAGGAAGAGGAAAAACAAAATAATAATAACGATAAATCCACATTCCTGGCGAAGAGAAACAGGGGGGAAGGGAGAGAAGGGAGAAGGGAAAGGGAGGGAGGAGAAAAGGGGAGGAGAATGGGGAAGAGGTGGGAAAGGGAGGGAGGAGGATAGGGTGTATGGGGAAGGGGTGGAGAACGGGGAAGAGGAGGATAGATGGAGGAGAAGGAGGGGGTGGAGAACGGGGAAGAGGAGAAGGGATGAAAAGGAGGGGGTGAGGAGAATGGGGAAGAGGGGGGGGAAGGGGAGGAGAAGGAGGGGTGGAGAACGGGGAAGAGGAGGATAGAGGGAGGAGAAAAGGGGGTGGGAGGAGGGGAAGGAGAACGAGGAAGAGGAGGAGAAGAGGGAGGAGAAGGGGGCGAAGGGGGAAGGGGGCAAAGGAGGGGGAGGAAAGCGGGAAGAGGAGGATAGAGGGAGGAGATAGGGGGTAATGGGGAAGGGGGGGAGAACGGGGAAGTGGAGGGTAGATGGAGAAGAAGGAGGGAGAAGAGGAAGGAGGAGGAGGGAGGAACGTAGAAGATGGAGAGAAGAGGGAAAGAAAAAGAAGAAGAAAAAGGGGAGAAGAAGGAGAAGGGAGAAAGGAGAAGAAGGGAAAGGGGAGATAAAGGAAAAAGGAGAAAAAAGGAGAAGATAAGGAGGAGGAGATGAAAGAAGGGGAAGAGGATAAGGAAGGAAAAGAAGAGAAGAGGGAAGGAAAGGAAAAGGCAATAAAGAACGAAGAACAAGGGAGGAGTCGCAGAACAGGAAGGAAAAAGAGAAAGCGAAAGACAGTAATAAAAGAGAAGCTAAATAAATACGAAGAAGAGAAAAAAATAAAAATAAAAGCAAGAGACAAGAAAGAACCGAAAAGATCTGAAAACAACAACAACAACAACGAGAAGACAAGAGAAAGAAGAAGAAGAAAATGAAAGAGAGAAAGGGGGCGAAGAGGGGAAGGGGCGAAGAGAGGAAGGGAGGAAGGGGCAAAGAGAGGAAGGAGGGGAAGGGGGGGATGGGGCGTTGGAGAAACGGACAAGGAGACGGCCACGACGTGTGACAGCGCCATCTGCCCGTGAAATGAACGGACAAAAACATCTGAGCGACAATAACGGATGACAGCAAAAAGCGAGACGAAAGGAGGCGGAAGATGACACTCAATTATGGATCTTGCTTCAGGCTTTTCCTCTAATAAATAAATAAATGAATAAATGAAAAAGAGGAGTAAACTATATACGTACATGTGTATATGTATATATGTATGTATGTGTTTGCATATATATATATATATATATATATATATATATATAATATATATATATATATATGTATATATATATATATATATATATATATATATATATATATATATATATATATTATATATATATATATATATATATATATATATATATATATATATATAGTATACACATCGCGCAGTCCTGTGCATGTTACTGACTTCTGCGACGTTCAAAATACATTTGATTATAATAAAATACTCACATAATATTTATGCTTTCGCTGCAGTTCCTCTTACCTGGAAATAAGACGAAAAATATTAATAAATGTATAGAAATGTATACAAATAAATGAAAAATGTAACAACTCTAAGAATAGCATAAACAGAAATACTTTTATATTTATAACAACGTCTATAAAACATCCATATTTCTACACTCAACGTCGGTAATAATTCCGTACCAATTTGTTATAATAAAGCAAATTTTATGAGAAAAAGTTAAAACATATTTAATACTGATACTGAATTGTTTTAAGAAGGATTTCCACATGGCTGACTGCCTGGGAAAATGGTTAGCAAGCAAGAGAACGGAAGGATGGTATGCAAATGAATAAGAACCATCACATTTCTTGAGGACTTTTCATTGTCTTTAACTAAAAAAAAAAAAAAAAAAAAAAAAAAAAAAAAAAAAAAAAAAAAAAATCTTGCCTTTTTTCTTTGTTTTCTCTTCTTACTTTACTTTGTCTCCTTTTTTTTTGGTTTTGATGTTATTTCTTATGTTCTTTCATGTACGTCGTCTCTCTCGGCGTTATTTTTTTGATCGGCATGTCAATCGTATTTCGTGTTCTACTACGGGATCGGCTGATAATCTTTTCTGCCAGTCGGACGGTACCATTTTTAAAGGGTGACTACTTTTTTTCTTGGGGAGAGTATTCTTCCGAAGGGTGACTATTTTAAGCAGCCCCTAATAGGATGTGATTTTGAAACATTATGTGCCACTTTTTATCAAATGAACCACATGAAATATTGCAAATCCTTATGGCAGTTTATAGAACTATTCCAAGTGCTAAGAATGAGCGATAATACTATAATATCGACATGCCTGTCGCCCCGAAGAATACGCGTGTGTGCTAGTGTGCGTTTAAAAAATTTGTTGGAAGTATAGTTGAGCTGCTTACTTTTTTTTTTTTCTTGTGGAAGTATATTTTTCCTTCGGTTTTCGTAAATGTGTACTACTTTTCTTTTCACACCCTGATAGATTCCTATAGGTTTTTATTTTGAAAACCACATGATGTCACTTTTTATCAAGAACCACATGACTATATTGCATGAATTCTTGTCTACTGATAGCCGCTGTTAATATAACTATTTATTGCAGTGGGCTACAAACTGAATTTGAGTTGCCATCCAATCTTTAAGAAGAAATATATTCGGAGCCGCTTTATTAAATTACAGTGTCGCTAATGCGACAAAAATGTGAAGGACCCTAATAAGATCTAAATTCCCTTTCACCCTTATTTCCATTTATGTTCACAATTTAACAAGCGCAAATGCATGGTACCAAACTTGGTGAGCTCCGTAGTATATCATCTATTACTCTATATACATTTTTACCTAATTCTATCCATTGGATGACCCTAAATAGGGTTTTACAACGGTAAATATCTTGTCGAAAGATAACTTGTTCTCCCAGTCGGACGGGTTACCATTTTTGAAAAGTTGACTACTTTTTTGCTTGGGAATATTTTCCGAAGGTGACCTATTTTAACACGCCTAATAGGAGATTTTGAAACATATGTCACTGTTTACAGAACCACAATGAAAATATTGCAATCCTTATGGCAAGCATGTAATAGAACTAATTATTCGAAGATATCTATTATAGAAGGCCATAATACTTTAAATCGGACACGGAAAAATACGGTGCTATGCGTAAAAAATTGTTGGGAAAAGTTGCCTTACTTTTTTCTTGGTGAAATATTTTCGTCGATAAGGTGACTACTCTTTAGATCTATCCCTAAGAAGGGAAGTTTTGAAGAACGGATAGTGTCATTCGTCGTTGTACAAGAACTACATGATATATATGCAATCCTTATGGCCGCATGGGCAAATATAACTATTATTCACTACAAACATTGAGGCCACTCACTACTTTAAATCGACCGAAAATACGTTTGCGATGCGTAAAAAATGTGAAGAGGTACCTAGAGTAATCGCGATCTGTATTCCTTTTTATTATGTTTACATTTTACATGCAATCATGTACAGAATACTTGTACTTGTTAAATTACTATTCATTTACCTATTTTGATGGCTCTGTAATAGGGTTTTTACAACGTATTTCTCGAAAAAAATTTCTCCAGTCGGACGGGTACCATTTTTGAAAAGTTGACGCTTACTTTTTCTTGGAATATGTTGTCCGAGGTGACTATTTTAACGACCCTAATAGGGAGATTTTTGAAAACATATGTCACTTTACAAGAACCCATGACAATTGGGATCAAAGTTCTTATGGCAGCAAGTGTAATAGAATATTATTCAGCTACAAATGAGCCATGAATACTCATTTTAGAAGGGCGGTGGATCGGCCGAAATACGGGTGTATGCGTAAAAATTGTGAAAAGTTGACCTACTTTTTTACTTGGTGGCATATTTTTCAAGGTGAACTACTTAACGACCCTAAAGGAATTTGAACATATGTCACTTATTTACATGAACACATGAATAACGCAAATCTTATGGCCGCAAGTAATATAACTAATTCAGCTACAAAATTATAAATCGGACCGAAAAGACTGTGCCTATGCCGTACCAAATGGAAGGCGCGAGATAATCGCGATCTTATCCGTTTAAATATGTCTTACATTACATGGATTGAAAATCTGCATGTACATGGAAAAGCTGTTTGTACTTGGAGACCTAATATACCTAACCATTTCTATAATTGAATGCTCTAAATAGGGCCTTTACAACTATAGATATGTTGTCGAAAGAATAGGCTTTCACGCATCGGACCCGGGTACCATTCTGAAGAGGGCCTTACTTTTTCTTGGGGAATATTTCCGAAGGGACTATTTAACATCTAATAGGAGATTGAAAACATGTCACTTACAAGAACCACATGAAAATATTGCAAATCCTTATGGCACATGGTAATAGAACTATTATTCATTGTCTACAAAATACAGCCATAATACTTTAAAAACGGACGCGAAAATAAGGGTGCTAATGCGAGAAAAAAGTTTGGAAAAGTTGACTCTCTATGTTTTTCTTGGTGAAACTATTTCCGAAAGGTGACCTACTTAACACCAATAGGAGATTTGAAACATATGTCACTTTGACGAATGTAACCAGATCCACACTACGGCGAGAGAGATGGCCATAATATTATCTATTATTCAGCTACAAAATGAGCCAAAATACTTTAAAATCGACCCGAAAATACGTGTGCTATGCGTAAAAAGTGAAGGACCTAATAATCCGATCTATCCCTTTTATTGTTTACATTTCACATGACAGAATCATGGTACAGATACTTGGTATGATATAATTATGTCTATCGAATTTACCATTATTGGATGCTACTAATCAGGGTTTAGCAACGTATACATATTTGTCGAAAGATAGGCTTTCTCCAGTCCGGATGCGGGTACATTTTTGAAAAGTTTGACCAACTTTTCTGGGGAATATTTTCCGAAGGTGACTAATTTTATAACACCCAATAGGAGATTTTTGAGAAACATATGCCACTTTTAGCAAGATACCACATGAAAATATTGCAAATCCTTATGCAGCAATAATACACTATATTCAGGCTGACAAAATGGAGGCCATAATACTTTAAAATCGGACCGAAAAACGGGTGCTATGCGTAAAAAATTGTGGGAAAAGTTGAACGTCTACTTTTTTCTTGGTGAATATTTTCCGAAAGAGTGACTACTTTAACCCCTAATAGGAGATTTGAAAACATAATGTCACGTTTTATCAAGAGAGCCACATGAATATGATTGCAAATCTTAGGCGCATGTAATTATAACTATTATTCAGCACAAAAAGAGCCATAAACTTAAAATCGGACCGAAATACGTGTGCATGCGTAAAATGTGAAGACCTAAAATCGCGATCTGTATTCCTTTTATTATGTTTTTACATTTGACATGAAACAAATGTTACAGAATGACTTGTCATGACATAATTTTCTATCATTTACATTATTATTGAATGCTCAATTAGGGTTTTACAATCGTATAAAAATAGTTTGTCGAAAGGAAAGCTTTCTCCAGTCGACGGGTACCATTTTGAAAAAGCTGTGACCGTAACTTTTTCTTGGGGAATATTGTCGAGAGTGACTATTTTAACCCACCCTAATAGGAGATTGTTGAAAACATATGTCACTTGTTTACAAGACACCACATGAAAATATGCAAGTGCGCGTATGGCAGATGAGTAATAGAAACTATTATTCCAGCTACAAAAAAGAGCCAAAATACGTTAAAGAGCGACGCCCCACTACGGCGCTATGCGCACCAGTGTGAATATATGTATCTCTTCACATGTGAATATTTGCGAAAGGTGACTACTTTAACACCCTAAAATAGGAAGATTTTGAACATATGATCATTTTCAAGAACCACATGAATATTTTGCAAATCCTTATGGCGCATGTAATTATAACTATTATTCGTTACACAAGATGAAGCCACATAATACTTTAAAATCGGACCGCAAAATACGTGGTGCTATGCGGTACAAATGTGAAGGACCTAATAATCGCGATCTTCCTTTTATGTTACATTTTTACACGACAAATTCATGTACAGAATCTGTACTTGTATATAATTATCTATCATTTATCCAGTATTGATGTCCTAATGGGTTTTTTACAACGTATAATATTTGTCGGAAAGAATAACTTTTCTCAGCGGCGGGTACCATTTTTGAAAGTTGACCTTGACTTTTTTCTTGGGGAATATTTTCGAAAGGAGTGACTATTTTAAGCAACTAATAGGAGATTTGAAAACATATGTCACTTTTACAAGAACCCACATGAAAATATTGCAAATCCTTATGGCAGCATGTAAAGAACTATTTATTCAGCTACAAAAGCAGCCATAGTACTTTAAAATCGGGACCCGAAATCGGTGTGCTATGCGTAAAAATGTGAAAGGACCTATAATCGCCGATCTATTCCTTTTTATTATTTACATTTTACATGACAAATGCAGTGTATTAGGTAAAGATACTTCAGAGACCCATTCATAAACAGCATGTTGATAAATATTGAGTACATTTCACTATGATGATGAAGATAATATAATCTATTGCATGTTGTAGGTCATGGCCTTCAAATAGATAAGTAGAGGTTGAAATTGCTCAAGATGATCATTTAGATAAAGGAGGTACTAACCATAAGAGACAAATTTTTCAAAGCAAAATAGCTAAGAAGAAGATATTAAATAAACCAAACTGTAACCCTCAATGATGAAATACACATGACGGCTAAATAATACTTGTACAAATTTTCTATTAAGAGAGTCAAACATCTCTAATGCTTCAGTGTGACTCAAGCATTTTTCACTCTCATTGTGGACGGTTCCCAATTACTCCTCATCAAAGGATGGACGAAATTGAAAGTTATCCTTAGCTCGGTGGTGCACCTTCTTCCATTCTTGGCCTCTCAGACTTCAGGCGGGAGTGTCTCTTTGTTCTGAAAAAGGGTACAAGATGATTATTATGTAATTAACTTCTACACGTGTTCTTACACTTGAAAATGTGAGGATGTGATTTAATTTATTCATATTCGGGTTTATTGGTAAGCTCATCCCCAAAGTCATCTAAGGCTTAAATAGAATCTGGTAAGTTTATCAGTGTTCCGCCGTCTTCATGATTCATGCAGATGATATATTTTCTCTGCTCATATTCCTTCCAATCCTACACATCTTTCAACATCTTATCCTGTTAGTGATTTAATTGGTTAGTTTAGGTTCAATTAGATCAATTGAAAGAAGAGAATGCCTTACACGCATAGACCTTCAGATCCACGAGAATGTTTTGTCAAATAGATAGGCTTGACACTTCTAAAAAACAGATAAATAATTTCCTTGTAATATTTTTTGTTAAGTATGCATAATGAAATACCTATATATCTATCATTCTATTCTGATATCTATATGTCATCTATCTATCTATCTATTATACTATATAAAATTCCCCTACCACACACATAAGTTTGGTTATTTCAACAAGTCACACAGCACACTCCTTTTTATTTCCAAATTTTAAATGACTTTGAAACGAATGCGATCTTTATATTTAAAGAGCTGCAAAACAGTATAGATATTGAGTTATAACTGAGGAAAATATTGACACACTACCTTCTCCTGCTCTGCATGGTTAAGTATTGGTTTTATTTCAGGTATATAGGGATAAATATATTTACTAATATAGATATATAGTAGATGGGGATCACCACATTCTGAGCGCCCCAGAACCAGCAATCTGCCATTATTAGCACTAAAAAATTCTAGGACACCTCCATTGGGTTGACCCATGATCCGCGACTTCACCTCTGCCTGGGCCATTAACTAGCTATTACTTCTTAAGTAACCAAAATGAGTTAGATATTTCTTTGATACTATACGCAAAGGCATACTGATATAATTATCACAATTTCACCAGTTTAGCAGACCAAACTGTGTGAATTCTGAGAACCCCCCTGCGACTGGGTCCACGGCCAGAGGGACCGACAAGTTGGCATTTACCTGTCCTATATAATGAATCATTTTACAATTGTATAATATATGTGGAAGCAGTGTGAGTTTGATCTTTATGTGTATTTAATCAAAAAAACATGAAATCACCCCATATTCTGAGAAAGTGGAAAAACTATGGTCATGTGGATGAGGCAATTATCATCATCGTTGGAGCTAACGCCGATGGGCGCATGCCGCCTCCACCCTTTGCCTTGTACCTGCACAAGGTCGATTCTCATAGGCAAGCCGCAGGCAGGGGACTCGACCGATCTTCATGATCTAGAAATTGATCAATCTGCTCAAGCCAGACACCTAGGTCGTCCACAGGTATCGCCTCCACCTAGGTTGCCTCGAACAGTAGACAACCTGGTTGAGGCAGGATCATCCTGAGGGAAGTCAGCCTCGGTAACCATATAGAGCCTGAGTTGGCGATCACGGATTGGCAGGTAAATAGTCTTTGCCAGTTTCATGGTGCAAACCAGTTTGTTTGACACATGTCCCACTCAACAGTAACCTCACCATGATCCTAGCACACAGGAGATCTATTGCAAAAGGAATCCAACGTGACCAAGGTGCAGGATAATGTCTAGATTCACTATGCAATAACAAAACAGGGGGGGGGAGGGGGGGGGGGGAGAGGGAGGGGGGGGTGGGGGGGGGGGGGGGGGGGGGGAGTTATCAGGGCCTTGAGACGCAATAGCGTAGTCCCTGCACCAGGTACGCGGCATCATCCATATACTCGTCAAGAGAGTCCATGACCCCCTGCGCCAGGCCAATCTGTCTGCTGAGTTCCTGGTCTGCAGCCCAGAGTTATGAACTACACTATTAAGGTTGTAAAGTCTTTCTGTGCACTTTGATGTAATCTTGCTGGCAAGCACGTAACCGACTGAAACAGGTCTCCTAGCAAGTTCTCAAGCCTGGAAGAGGGCTGGTCAGGAGTACTCAAGACCCAGGTAAATATGCTTGCAATTAAAAAGCATCAGAGCCACCACTAAGGATTCCAAAGAACGTATCGTAATACTTGGATTACGCTTCTCTGAGAGAGATCACTACTTGGCACATTTACCTCGTGTGTTTTCAACGTCTTACGCGGTTTTACATTTCTGGCGTGGTAACGCAAATTGGATGGTTACTGGGCAAGGTGATTGATTCTTATAGTTCAATATTCTTTGGTTCGGATGTGGAAGACAATTGTTTAATTGTATTTGGGTGTTTAGGAGAATTTTCTAGGAATTGTTGGAGTTTGGGGATGTCATTGGTGATTGGGTACCAAGCCAATTTGTATAGTAAAGGCATGTGTATAAGTTTTTTTGTTAAAATATAGGTACTTACAGTATATATAATTATATATCTATAGTATATATATAGGGTTATAGTATTATATATTGTATAGTATATTGATGTAACGTATATGTTTTTTTTTTTTTTTTTTTTTTTTTTTTTCTTTATTTTTGTTCTGTTTTTTTTGCTTTACGTTCTTTTTTTTATTTCTTGTTTTTCTTCGGTTTTTATTTTTTTTTTCTCCTCAGTTTTCTTTTTTTTTTTTTTTTTCGGTTTCTATTTTTATTTTTGTTTTTTTTCTTTTTCTTCTCTCTTCTTCTGTCTTTTTTTTTTTCTTTTTTTTTTTTCTTTTTTTCTTATTTTAATTTTGTTCTTCATTGAAGTTTTGGCACCAGGATAATGTTAAAAAAATTTGTTTTTTTTCTTTTTTTTTGGGGGGGGGTGTGGCATTTAATATTAGGAATCATATACGCAAATTCCCATTTCCTTCAGTACTTACCAGGGAGAAAAAAAAATATCGAATTTCTTAGTTATAAAGAACACTTATTCAGATTTCCTTTCATATAGCGCTGTCGAGACCATAACACGCAACAGAATATTGCAACCCGATCTACTAATGACCATTTGATATCAGCGTCATCTGAGTGAGATATCTGATTTCATTCACTCCCCATTCGTTAAGTTGTTGTTGTGGCTGTCAAATTTTAAGTAGATTTTGTTGTTGTTGTTTTTCATTTGATGTTGTTTTGGGATTTTTGATTGAGGAATGGAATGTTGTTGAGAGAAACGCAAAGTTGTGTGAATTTCGTTTGTCTTCCTCCCCCCCCCCCAAAAAAAAAAGAAAAAAAATGCATATGGAACATAATCCAAACGCTCACACATAAACAAACTCACACACACACACAGACACACACACACACACACACACATATGCACACACACACATACATATACATAACAACACACAAATAAACACACACACATACACATACACACAACACACAACACACACAATAAAACACACATACACACACACACACACCACACACACACACAACACACGCACACGCACACACACACACACAACAACACAAACAAATAAAAAAACACACACACACACAAAACACACACACACACACACACACACACACACACACACACACACACACAACACACACACACACACACACACACAACACACACAATAAACACACACTCGTAAACGCACGCACAGTCACCTTAGAACTCCCCCCCCTCCTCCCCCCTCCTACATACATATACCCTCCCCCTCCCTCCCCCTCCCTCCCCCCCCCTCCACAGCCACAAACACAATCCATCTTCACAAAACTTTCTTTCCTCCCTCGAATACTAATCTATCGTAAAACTTCTCTAGACCTTTTACATTCTACCAGTTTTTTTTTTCTTTAGCCATTCACATTAATTATGCAAGAGTCTCTGAAATTCCTTATTTTTTTATATTCGTCGTCCACCTTAGCGTCCATCTTTTTTTTTTTTTTTTTTTTTTGCCACAACACTTTTTTTTCTAATCTTATTAGAAATTTTCTAAGAATGCCATTCGTCTTTATAGTTAGGTGTATTAGATTAGAGAAATGCTAAGAAAAAAAGGCTTTTAATCAGGGAAAGAATCACTTAATATTAAGCTCCTTCTGGTTAATTAAAAACTCATATAATCAGAACAGAAGACAGCGATCTAAAGGGACTGTCTTCTTCTTCTTCTTCTTCTTTCTTTTTTATCTTCTTCTTTCTCTCTTTCTTCTTTTTTCTTCTCTCTCTTTTTCATCTTTTTCTTCTTTATCTTGTCTTCTTCACCTTATTATATCATCATTATTATTATTATAATAATCATTATTTTTTTTTCTTCTTCTTCTTCTTTTTCTTGTTCTTGTTTTTTTCCTCCTCCTCCTCCTCCTCCTCCTCCTCCTCCTCCCTCCTCCCCTCCTCCTCCTCTCCTCCTCCTCCTCCTCTCCTCCTCTCCTCCTCTCCTCCTCTCCTCTCTTTCCTCCTCTCCTCCTCCTCCTCCTTTCCTCCTCTCCTCCTACTCTTCCTCCTCCTCCTACTCCTCCTCTTCCTCCTACTCCTCTCCTCCTTCTCCTCTTCCCTCTCCTTCTTCTCTCCTCTTCTTACTCTTGTCTTCTTTCCTTTTCATCTTCTTTTCATTCTCCTTCTTCTCAATCTTCACCTTCTCATCTTCTATTTCTCTCTTCCTGACAATT
>NW_020870963.1:701197-711197 GCF_003789085.1 Penaeus vannamei
CTAAGGGGAAGCAAGGTGCTTTATACAAGGGAGAGTATAAGAAGAGTACTTTATGCTGGACCTAGAGGAAGGGGCTACGTAATAGTATAGGAGCTCTATGTCGAGAAGGAAAGTAATAAAGGTGCTTTACGTTTTCTTGGGGTGGGGGGGGGTAAGACAGGGAGAGGAAGAAGGAGTATGTAGTAGTATAGGAACTCTATGCTGAAAGAAGGGTAAAGAGAGATGCCATATGTCGAAGAGGGAAATAATAAAGGTTCTTTATGCTTTTTCTTTCCTTTTTTTGATGGGGGGAGGGTGAAGAGTAAGAATGGGAGAAGGGGTATGTAATAGTATAGGAACTCTATGCTGAAAGAAGGTTAAAGAGAGATGTCATATGTCGAAGAGGAAAATAATAAAGGTGCATTATGTTTATTAATTGACTTATATATACTTTTTTTTTAGGGGGGGGGTGTTAGAAGGGAGAAGGGTTGCCCTGCAGAAGTAAAAAGAGATGCCATTTGTCGAGAAGGAAAGTAATAAAGGTGCTTTATTTTTTTTTTTGGGGGGGGGGGGAGAGGGGAGGGTAAGAAGGGAGATGAAGTGCCCTGGATGCTGCGGGTGACGGGTTAGGTGCGGGAGGCTGCATCTTCTCCTAGATTCTTCGAGATATGGAAATGCTTGAGGGAAACGGTGCTGAGATGGCGGTGCTTCCAGAGTCCCGTATTTTTTCCCCCTCTCGTGTGTGTGTGTTTCCTTCGTTTTTTTTTTCTTCTTTTCTTTTTCTTCTTCTTCTTCTTTTCTTTTCTTCTGATTCATTTGTTCTTTTCCTCTTTTCCTCTTTGTTTTTTTTTCTCGGTTCTTTCTACCTCTTATCTTCTGTTAATTATGTGTTTTTTCCCTCTACGATTTTCTTTTATCGATTCCTTTTCCTTTCGATTTCGTTTCTTTTTTCTTTTGATTCGTCTCATCGTTTCTTTCCTCTCTTCTCTCTCCTCCCCTCTCTCTCTCTCTCTCTCTCTCTCTCTCTTCTCTCTCTCTCTCTCTCTCTCTCTCTCTCTCTCTCCTTCTCTCTCTCTCTCTCTCTCTCTCTCTCCTCATCTATCTCCTCTCTCTCTTCTCTCTCTCTCTCTCTCTCTCTCTCTCTCTCTCTCTTCTCTATCTCTTCTCCTCTTTCTCTCTCTCTCTCCCAATCCTCTTAACGCCCTTCGTCTCTTTCTCTCTCTCTCTCTCTTTAACAAGCATTAACGACTAAATCCCAAGATTCATTTAGTGCTTACGAGAAATTAATTCATTATCTCGCTCGATCTCGGCAGGCTGTACGGGGGGGGGCATGGAGGGGAGGAAGGTGGGGAAAAGGAGTCTAAAGGGGTAGGGATGGAAGATGGGTGAGGGGAGGAGTTTTTTTTTTTTTTTTTTTTTTTTTGCAGCCGGATAGGAAAAGGATGGAGGTCCTCGAAGGTGATCTAGCTAGATCGTGCGAAGAGCAGGTCCGGAAAATGGAAAAGCGAGAGATTAAAAGTGGTGGGGCAAAACCCACTTGCTGCTTTCTTTTGTGTATATATGCGAACAAAAGTAATTCTCATACAAATCTTAAGATTACTATAAACAGTATTTACAATATCTGTACATTGCTGTTAATGGTTAAGCAAGACAGTGTTCTGTGTCTATATTTACAGCGCTGCTGCATAGTCTGGTCTGCGTCCGTTCTCCAAGTACGGAGCGATTCTCCTCACCAGCTGTGGTTCTTCCCTTGCGTCGGTTCTCAGTTTGCTGTTCCTCGGGAAGTTCTGGCCAGATTCTTCGTTGTGATGGCCATTTTATCCCAGACTTTTTTAGAGAGTGTGTATAGTCTTGTGTTTATATTGGCTCGATTCTGTATTTGTCGTGCAGTTCTGATATATCGTAAATCTTGGTGTCTTCTTCGTTCCTGTTGGTGCTGCCCGGAGTGCTCGTTCTGAACTGTTGCATCTTCCTGATGTGTTTGGAGGATATGCAGGGAGGGATGGCTCTGGGTACTCCATGATTGGTCTTATCAGGGTTTTGTTAGAAGTGCAATTGCGTATTCGTACTCATTCCTTTTGAAACGTTTTTAGTTTGGTGATTGCTTTTTGCCATTGCAAGTCTCCTTTTCATGTGGGTTGACACCCCGCGGTGAGCCGAAATTCCATGCCAAGTATCTTTACTTTGTTGCAGAATGGAATTCTCTCTTGTCAACATTACCTCCTTTGGTTTTGTGGCTGATACTGAGAGCAGTTGAAATTTATTCTTGTTGTTTTAATCTTCCATCTCTTCTCGAAATCATTTATCCTTTTGATTTCATTTACGGTGACTGCAGTAAGAGCATTTCTTTTGACTTTAATGGAATTATAGCATGATTTGAGTTATATCAAATCTGCAAAGCTGACGTCGACGGACAGTTGTTGTTGGGTCGTTCGAGGTCTGCCGTGTAGAGTATGAAGAGAGAATTGGAACTTAATGTGACCCTTGTTGGCACCCGCTCCGTAGTGGGAATCTTGGTCCTGCAACTGTATCGAGTCGTATCATTGCTGTTCTTCCCTCCACGAAGTTGCAGAGGATCTTTTTCCATGATATGTGGTACATTGATTTGTAATATTTTGTATTGCAGGCAGTTCTGGTTTCCATATTATTCATCAATATGCTTTCGCAAAACATCTCTGCAAACTATGTTGCACTGCTGTCGGTCTCTCTCTGTGACATGGCGATTTTCGTATATGGCCGCAATTGCTTGTTGTGTGCCTCTCCCTTTCTGAAAACCCGTACTGGCTGTTATTGAAGAGATTGCACATCTTTCAATTGTAATTCGTAATATGCGATATTCGTTAATGATCTTTTCCGAAATACTTTCCCGGGATTTCTAATAGGGAATCGGCGTAATTCTCGGGTTTTCTTGGTCTTTTCCTTCTTTGAGAATGAGAATCATTTACCGCGTTTTTAAATTTGTCCGGGAAAATAACCATCGAAAGGGACCAGTTTGAATATTGCTTTTTAATTTTCAATTGCCGCTTCCGGTAGTTTTGCATAATGGTCTTTCTAATCGCTTTCGCCAGGTGTTTTGTCTTTAAATTTAATTATAATTGTTTTTTTCTTCTTTAGATATTGGTCTGGTTAGAGGGCTGTCCATCTGCAATCGGTTTAGATTTGCCTTCTCTTAGGGGGTTAGTCTTTCCTTGTTTACAGATAGATAGGCTTTTTATCTGGCTCTTTTGTTTGCAGGTCGAAAGTTCCTTGTTATTTCTGGAGTGAGATTAAAGATGTTCTTCCAGAAGTTTCTGAAAAACTGCTTCTTTCTGTTTGCTGTCAAAGACTTTCTCATTCCTTCACTTCAGTATGTATGGAGCCTGATTGTGTGTTTGCATCCCATTAACCGTCTTATTTTCCCCCAGAAACTTTTAGGTTTTGTACTCAAAGCTCTGTTGTTTTTATTAGGTTGTTCCAGTGATTTGTGTATAGGGCTTTACTTTCTTCTTTCAGGTCTTCCTGTATTTCCCTGTATTGGTTTCGTGATGCTGTTTGTTACCAGTACCGAGTTTGTTCGATTCTAGCGTAATTTAAGATATTTTTATATCTCCATTCTTGTATTACGAATTACGTGTTAATGGTGGTAAAGTAGCGCAAACCTTTTCTTTGGTATGGCTTTATCCATTGCTCTTTCCAACGGCGGTGTACCATGCGTCGATTTCGGTATATGATTGGCTGATTACTGTGTTCTCCTCCGTTCTTCTATGGTCATATGGTCATCTACGTCTTTTTTGAAAAGTTCCCCAGTTGCCCTTTTAGAATGAACATTTCTTTTTGCGGGATCATGATGGGTGAATGTTGATAAGGTGAAGACTATGGGACTTAATGTGGTTAGTAGTGTATCATGGCGAAATGGTTACGGGTCCTTGTTGAAAGATAGCATGGTTCATATGGACGTTTTTATCCCAAGTAATAATATCTGGGACGACCTTTTCCCTTGTTGCTGACGAAGGTATCGAAGTCCGGGCCAATTGGGTGATCATTTTTGTTTATTAAATTTACTAATTGTCACCCATGAGATTGTTGCTGCTGTGGCCGATCGTTCCGGTGTTTGGCGTTTAAGTCAGCAATGATGTATGCGGGGATGTTTGTTTCGCATTATTTTCATTATGTCTGGGTAAGAAATTGTGGGCGTCCGGGGCGGCATGTATGCTGTGCCGATTATGAATTTCCACGATTTGTCTGCAGTTCAACTGCGAGGAAGTCCTCATTGAAGTCGTCTATGATTTTGTGTTTTATATGTCTCTTGATGCATATTGCAACTCCTGCATCCCTTTCGTTTAGTATGGTTCTTTGATAGACATAGTAACCAAAGATCTTTATTTGCTCGTTATTCTGGACACAATGAGCATTGATTAATATGATATCTGGATCTCTCCTTCAGATATGTGTTGGAGAGTTCGTGTTTTCTCGTGCGCCAATTCAGACGTTGTGTTGGATTATTCTGAATCTTATTGAGTACATGTTTTGCTGTGTTCACGAGAGCCTTCTATAATTTATGTCAGTCCTGTGGAGGACTTTCTGCAGTGTGGTGTTCGCCTCTCGTCCCGTTAGTGATGCTGTTGAATGCATCTTCTGCCACATACTGTATCCTGTAGGCGCTCAGGGTCGATAATTCTTGCTGTGGATACTGATCTCTGATAGTTCTTTGTGTCATCGTATATGTCAGGGTAGTATGTGTACTTTATTAGTTTTGTTTGGTATGAACTGTGCGATCTCTCTGGTGCATGGTCTCTTGGGATGAACCCAATGCTTTCCACTTTCGCTCTCAGTCTGATCTCTCTGGCAGTTTCGCTTTCGTCACGCTGGGCTTTCCGTTTCGGGTTGTCTACGTGGTTTCGGGCGGGTTTCCTCTTCCTCTTGGTGGGTGTATCGGGCGCGGGAAGTCTGTATTCCTCGTTCGCTCTCAGTCTGCCCTCGCTGCGACGTTTCTTCGCTCGCCGTTTTTCTTGCGGCTGTTTCCTGCGTTGGCGATGTTTCCCTGACTCTCTGTTGCTTGTTTCCTCGTGTTCCATTTCTCCTTGCCTGTTATCTGCTTCTGCAGGTCCAATTACTGTGGTGTTGCCCATGATACGCTAAGTGTTTCACTGGCATTGTTCGAGATGGGAAATCTGACTCTCTCGGAGACTGTTAGTCATGTTATAGGTCAGACATCTCATCGACCGTTTTTTGGAAGCTGCCTGGCTCTTTGGCTTCCTGAATGTATGCAAATATGATCGCACTCATTATGCTCGCCGCTGCATTCGGTGGTAAGGATTTTATAATTGCCTCAGGATGACGTAGTGGCAGTTCTGCTTCTGTTAACTGCCCTCGCATAGCTTGCTTGGGGTAAACGAGGAGGTGGCGGTTGTTTGGCTCCTCAGTGCCTGTCTCTCTTGTTTAGTTCTTTCTTTGATTATGTTTTTTCCTGGTTTGCAATTTAGCGGCTAGCGTGCGGTGATCACCGTTGCAATTCAGGCATTTCTTTGTAATATTATTGCAATTTTTGTATGTGTGATCTTTTGCAGAGCATTCTGAGCAGGCTCTATAGGTTTCTGGCTCCTTGCAATCTTTTATCATATGGTCGTATTTATAACACCTATAGCAAGGGACTAGATTTATGAAAATTTCTTTTTCGATAAATCTTGATGGGATGGATTGGTGCAAGAGCAGCATTCCGCTTTCCAGGGCTTTCTTGGCCATTTGGATTGGTTCGAACCTCACACTTAATGATTGTTTGCGCGTTAGGTAGCTTAATCGCCTCTTCAACCTTTGCCCAGCCGTTCTCTCTTTCGCATGGTTTCCTTAATTTCGCTCTCTTCTAATCAATGATTTGTCGGTCAATGTTTCTGATTGTTACTGTTCTCATGGCATTATATTCAGGAGGATCTTGTATTTCAAAATTGCTGTGTTGAAATATTGCTTGCAATCTGTGGACATCAGCTTTTCAATTGTCTCTTCATTTGCGACTGCATAAAAAGCATTTTTGACGTCGTCTACTTTATAGACCGTCACCTTTGCTTGTCCGAAACATTGCCATATTTTAGCCCGCCTGCCTGAAGAGGTCGGGTTTTTATCTTTAATCCTTATGCGTGCCATTTTGACCTCAGTTGGTGGTTTGGCAGCTCATGTTGGCTATGGGCTGTTGGGTTGTTAGCCCCTGGTTGGCTGAGTGGGTCGTCTGCTTGTTATCCAGGCTAGTGTGTATAGCCAGTCTGAACTCCACTCTGTTAATTTTTCAATGCCAACTTATTTAGGATGGCGTTTTTTCCTATTGCCTATCTATGCTGGCACTGAATAGGGTTCATGCAGCCAGGACGTTGCGGTGACCTCTACACCACAGGGAAGGATTTTTAAGACCACAACGGCTACCTTCCGAGAATGTCAGGCGGGCATAGCTGCAGGAGCACCATGGAGGAGCGTGTTAACAGTCCGGAGTGCCCTGAGCGATCTGGGGGAGGAGTTGGAGGGGCTGGAAGCGGGTGGGGGTAGGGTGGTAAAGGTGGAAAGGGAAGGGGGAAAGGGAGGAATGGCAGGGGGGAAAGGGAGGAATTGGAGGGGGGGAAGAGGGTGGGGGGAGGGGTTGTAAAGAATAAGGAAAGGGGTTGTAAAGGGGTAAGGGGAAAGGAGAGAGGAAGATAAGGGAATAAAGGGGAAGGGGAAAGGGATATAGAGAGGGCCTAAGGAAGTGGGTAAAGTAAGAAAAGCAAGGGGGGTGGAGGAGGTGAGGGGGCGAGTAAGGGAAGTGAGGGGGTAGTGGAGAGGTGAGGAGGGGGGGAGTGGGGGGATAAGGGGGATTTGGGGAAAATCTCAGATCAAGGGGATGAGAAGGAGGAGGAGGGCGAGGGTGGTAAAAGTAGTAGAGAAAGGGGGAAGGAGGGGGAGTTAGGGGAGGGGGGGAAGAAGTGGTAAATAAGAAGTGAGATAATAGCAAGATGAGGGGAGGGGAAGGGGATAGAGGAGGGGAGGGGACGGAGGGAGGGGGAGGGGGAGGAAGAAGGGGGGGGTGTCCCCTAGACAGAAGCGATGAATGAGACAAATAAAATATCTGGAAGGGGCCAAGGAGGAACACAGGGGCAAGAAAAGGGGGCGGCAAGTGATGACACTTTTGAATATATACATGGGCGTCGCGAAGGGGACTACAGGGGGGGGCGGGGGCTGATGGAGGCGTGGTAGGGATTGGGTGGAGGGGGCGGGGCTTGCTGGCAGGGCGTGGTAGGGGGAATATATTGGGGTGGGAGGGGGCGGGGCTTGATGGCAGGGCGTGGTAGGGAGAGGTGAGGAGGAGGGAGGAAGGGATGGAGAGAAGGAGGGAGGAGATAGGAGAAGGGAGGAGGAGAAGAGGGACGGAGGAAAGGGGTGGGGGGTGAGGGAAGAGGAGGAGGAGGAGGGGCGAAAGGAGGAAGAGGATGAAAGGAGGGAGGGGGAGAGGATGGGGAAGGGATGAACGGGGAAAATAAGAAGAAGAGAGGGAGGGGAGAGGGGGGAATAGGAAGAAAAGAAGGAGAGAAAAGGGAATAGGAAGAAAAGAAGGAGGAGGAGCTGTAGGAAAGGGAGGAGGGGAAAGGGGGAACTGGAGAATAGGAAGAGAAGGAGAGGGGCAGGAGGACGGAGGAGGAAGAAGGATGAACAGATTAATAAGAATAAAAGGGGAAGGGACGGGTAGGGGGGGGGAGAGGAGGGGCAGAAAGAGTAAGAGTAATGGGAAGAAAAGGGAGAGGAGGGGAGGGGGAGAGGGAGGAGGGAAGAGAAAGAAGTAAAGATTCGAGTAATTGTTGTTTGGGTGACACTTCAACACGTTGATGAGGTGCGCCGGAGTCTTGTCAAGGGATTTCGTGCGGGAAATATACTTGACCCCCACCCGCCCCCCTCCCCCTCCCCTTTTTTTTCCTTTCTTTAGATGCATTTTTTTTTTTTTTTTTTTTTTTTTTTTTTTTTTTTTTGATTCCGTTGTTTTTAAATTTGGTCGATTTGTCTTTGCTTTCGTTGTGTCCGTTCTTAATTTTTTGGTTATTTTCATTTCTTCTTTCTCTCTTTCTTCTATTTTATTCTCTTTATTTCTCTACTCTTCTCTTCTCTTCTCTTTTCCTCTCTTAGCTTCTCTTCTCTCTCTCTCTCTCTCTCTCTCTCTCTCTCTCTCTCTCTCTCTCTGTCTGTTCTTCTCTCTCTCTCTCTTCTCTCTCTCTCTCTCTCTCTCTCTCTTCTCTCTCTCTCTCTCTCTCTCTCTCTCTCTCTCTCTCCCTCTCTCTCTTCTCTCTCTCTCTCTCTCTCTCATATACAAACATACATACATATACCATACATAAATATATACATGCATACATATACATTACCTACATATATACAAACTACGTACATACATTATAATATAAACAAACATACACACATAAATACACGCAAACATGTCTATGCACATACACACACACACAAACATATATGTTGTGTGCGTATTCATACATACATACATACATACATATATATGTGTGTGTGTGTGGTGTGTGTGTATGTAAATAGATAAATAAATTAGATATATATACCTTATTTCTTTATGAATTTACAGTGAAATAAAACAAAGACAAAATACATGCATACATACATACATACATACATATATAATGTGTGTGTGTTGGTCGTGTTGTAAATAGAAGATGGTTATATATTTATTACCTTATTTCTTTTATGTAATTTACAATGTGAAAATAAAAGATCAAAAAAAAAACGAAGAAGCAGGGAATATAAACAAACCTCAAAAGCGAATAAGGTATGGGACAGAAGGCCTGGCTGTAAAGGGGTAGATGGCGGAGGGAGGACGAGGCTGAAGGGACAGCGAGGAGGGAGGAGGTAGTGAGGGCGGGGAGGAGGGAGGGAGCCTGAAGGGAAGGGAGAGAGGGAGGAGGAGGAAGGAGGGGGGAGGAGGAGGGAGGGACGGAGGCCGGAGGGAGAGGAGGGAGGGAGGGAGGGAGCCGAGCCGGGAGCAGGAAGGGAGGGGCTTTCTAATTTTTTTTTTTTTTCTTATATTTTTTCCTTTTCTTTTTATTATTTTTTTTTCTGGTTAGATTGTTTTCTTTAAAGGATTGTTAGGAGGGGATTGCGTTTCTTTTCATTTTTTCTTCAAGGTTTTCTTTTTGTATTTCTCATTTGTTCTTCTTTCTTTTTTTCTGGGGAATACACGTGCACACATATACCACACACATAGATATATGTGTGTGTGTGGTGTTGCGTGTGGTGTGTGTGTGTGTGTGTGTGTGTGTGTGTGTGTGTCTGTTGTGTGTGTGTGTGGTGTGGTGTGTGTGTGTGTTTGTGCGTGTGTGGTGTGTGTGTGTTTGCGTGTTCCGTGTGCCGTGTGTGCGTGCTGTGTGTGTGTGTGTGTGTGTGTTGTGTGTGTGTGTGTGTGTGTGTTGTGTGTGCTGTGTTGTGTGTGTGTGATAAGGCTGTAGATAAAAGACCAGAAAATAGTTTTATATTTTACCGCGTCACGTCACCGCTCCCCTTAACCGAAGATCGCAAATCAAAAGTTGCAGAGCCGTAAGTTAACCGATTCCGCTCTCGTAGATTCGAACTTTCCGGTTAAAAATCCGTTGATTATGATGTCGAAGGTATTAGAGGTGAGTGCAAGCATTTTTTTTTTGTGATATTTTGATTCAAATTAATCAAATTATTCAGTGAGTTTAATCAACGGACACCAAGGTATTGATCTCTATGTATTGACAGAAACTAGCTAGAATGTGTGTGTGTGTGTTGTGTGTGTTGTGTGTGTGTGTGTGTGTGTGTGTGTGTGTGTGTGTGTGTGTGTGTGTGTGTGTGTGTGTGTGTTGTGTGTGTGTGTGTGTGTGTGTTTGTGGTGTGTATGTTTGTGTATGCATGTGTGTATGCGTGTTTGTACGTGTGTGTGTGTGTATGTTTATGTATGTATGTGCATGTGTGTGTATGTATTTGTGTGTGTGAATAAACAGACACTCAAAACTAATTCCCTCCGATCATTACATTATCCAACAATCGCGTG
>NW_020870963.1:723697-728232 GCF_003789085.1 Penaeus vannamei
GGGAGGAAGGGGAGGATGGTGGGGGGAAGGAGAGAAAGAGGGAGGAGGAAGAGAGTGAGAGAGAGGGTGGGAGGAGAGAAGAAGAGGAGAGAGAGAGAGAGAGAGAGAGAGAGAGAGAGAGAGAGAGAGAGAGAGAGAGAGAGAGAGAGAGAGAGAGAGAGAGAGAGAGAGAGAGAGAGAGAGAGAGAGAGAGAGAGAAAGAGGGTTCAGACATAGACAGACAGACAGATAGGCATTCGTTTACAGACAGATAAAACAGACAGAATTAGTCAATTGAGGCCCTGATTCAAAAAGATAAAAATAATACATTAAAAACGAAAAAGTACCAAAACCAGTGAAAATTCTAACTCATGAATCAATATTTTCTTCTCCGCCTCCTACACCCCCCCCCCCCACACACACACAGCACCTCTCCCTCCTCCCTCCCTCCTCCTCTCTCTCTCCTTCCCACCCTTCCCATCCTCTACCCCTGTCCTTCCCTTGATGATCTCTTTCTCCTCTCTCCACTCTCCCAAAAATCCCAGACTCTCTCCTTCCCATCCCTCTTCCCGTTCCCTTCTCTCCCAACCTCCCCCATTTATCCCTTGTTACTCCCCCACTCTCTCCCTTCCCCATGCTCACTCTCCCAACCTCTCTCTCTCCCTTTCCTCCCTCCTCCTCATATTCCTAACATCACTCTTTTCCTCTCCCTCTTATCCCTTTCTCTTCCCATCTCCTTTTGTAACCTCCCACCCCTCTCCAAATTTTCTTCCATCTCTCTCCCAATATTTCTCCACCTCACCTTTCTCCCCTCATTCGCCTCTTGCCTCATTCGCCCTCACCTCCCCCCTCTTACCTCATTCTCCCTCACCTCCTCTTACCCTCATTCTCCCTCAACCTCCTCTTTACCCTCATTCGCGCCTCACCTCACCCCCTCTTGCCATCCAATTTCTCCCTCTCTTTTCATGCCTCAGTTCGGCCCTCATTTCCCCCCTCGTTGTCATCATTCACACCCTCACTTCCTCCTCTTATGCCATACACTTCGCCGCTCTCAGCCTCCCCCTAATTGGCCTGTCATTTGCCCTCACCATCCGCCCCTTTCTTACCGTTCATTCAGCCCTCACCTCCTCTTACCCTCATTCTCCCTCACCTCCTCTTACTCTCATTATCGCCCTCAACCTCCCCCCTCTTGCCTCATTCTCCCTCTCTTCATGCCTCATTTCGCCCACCTCCCCCCTCTTGTCTCATTCACCCTCACTTCCTGCTTGCCTCATTCGCCCGTCACCCCATTCTTGCCTCATTCGCCTCACCTCCCCCTTCTTACCTCATTCGCCCTTACCTCCCTCTCTTACCCTCATTCGCCTCACCTCCCCCTCTTGCCTCGTTCCCCTCACCTCCTCTCTTACCTCATTCGCCCTCACCTCCCCTTCTTTACCTCATTCCGCCCTCCAACCTCCCTCTCTTACCTCATTCGCTTCCTCACATTCGCCCTCACCTCCCTCTCTTACCCCTCATTCGCCCTCACCTCCCCCTTACCTCATTCGCCCTCACCTCCCCTTTCCGTCACCCTCCCTCACTTACTCATTCGCGACTCACCTCCCCTCTCTTACCTCATTTCGCCTTCACCTCCCCCCTCTTGCCTCGTTTCAAACCGCACAACTAAAAAACTCCCTTGGGATTGTATTAAGAGCGGACTCGTTCAAGAGAAGAAGAGAAGGAGAGATTACTAAGAAAAGGGAGAAGGGGGGGAGGGGAGGAAGGAGGAAGATGAAGGGAGAGAGAGAGAGGATGAGAGAGTAAGAGTGAGAGTGAGAGAGAAAAGACAATGAAGAGAGGGAGATAAATAGAAAATAGAGAGAGTAAAGAGGGAGGGAGAGAGAGAGAGAGAGAGAGAGAGAGAGAGAGAGAGAGAGAGAGAGAGAGAGAGAGAGAGAGAGAGAGAGAGAGAGAAGAGAGAGAAGAGAGAGAGAGAAAGAAAAGAGAGAAAAGACAGAACGCAAACACACACACACACACACACACACACACACCACACACACAACACACACACAGCACTCACACACACACAACACACACGAACACACGCACACACGTACACAAACACACAAACAGAGAGACACACAATGAAACATGCAGACAGAGACAGGGACAAGTAAGAACGAGAGAGAAAAAGAAAAAGAAAATCGTTTCAAAGAAGCAGACAAATCACTATAAAATGCAGCCTGTTGCACGGCCGCTGAGGGGGTGCAATGCAATGTAATTGGAAAAGAGAGAGAGAGAGAGAAGAGAGAGAGAGAGAGAGAGAGAGAGAGAGAGAGAGAGAGAGAGAAGAGAGAGAGAGAGAGAGAGAGAGAGAGAGAGAGAGAGGAGGGGGGAGGGGAGGGAGGGAGACAGACAGAACAGAGACAGAGACAGAGAGAGAGAGTTAGAACAGACTATCAGGCAGACGGACAGGCAGACAGAGATGCTGACAGAAACAGAGAAGGCAGCGGAAGTAGCCAAAAAAAAAAAAAAAAAAAAAAAGTTATTTCACTTCCGAAGAGACCCAGGAGACAACTTCCTTGTTGACAAAAAATTATGCCATGTTGACAGAAGATGTTTGTCATCGGTCCACGGTCATAATAAGAACCTACGACCAACAGCCATTGATATTACTGTGGTGTCTTGATGGCGAGCAAAGCTTTATAAGGAATCTTGTTGTGTTGTCTACATTTTGCTAGATGGGAACTTATGGTTAGAACTGTGTCCTCGTCTATTTAAATCCCTCTCTCTCTTGCTCTCTCTCTCTCTCTCTCTCTCTCTCTCTCTCTCTCTCTCTCTCTCTCTCTCTTCTCTCTCTCTCTCTATATATATATATATATATATATATATATATATATATATATATATATATATATATATATATTATATATATATTATATATATACTACATATATATATATATATACATATATATATATATATTATATATATATATATATATATATATATATATATGTATATTATTATATATATGTATGTATGTATATATATATAATATAATATATATATATATATATATACATATATATATATATATATATATATATATATATATATATATTATATATATATATATATATATATATATATATATATATATATATATATATATATATATAATATATATTATATATTTATATATATATATAATATATATATATATATAGATTATATATATATGCACATACACACAGAGACACACACCATACACACACACACACACAGAGGGAGAGAGAAGGAGGGGGGGGGGAGAGGTAGATGCAGAGAGACAGAGACACACACACAACAGATTAAAGAGATGAAGAGTTACATACAGAGATAAACATATAACATATGTACACACTCGCACACAGAGATTTCCCTGTAAACAAAATCTAACACCAGCCATTCCCGGGAAATTATATCACGAGAGGCGAACGGCAACACAGGACCGCCTATCCCATGAGAGTATGAAATTCCGTTTTTATTTATTCAATTACTTATTTATCTTTTTATATATATATCACTGAAACACGAGGTAAACACGACCTCATTATCTCAAGGAAGTCCAGCGGAGCCAAAACTTTCTTTCAGTTTTAAAGAAGAATTTGAATGTTATAAATTTTTCGGAAAGTCTTTGTGTTCCTTACTTTTTGATTTTGAAAATCAAGACAAGAAAACTATATACCGTTTTTTACTTCTTCTTTTCGTAGTCTATTCTTTCCTCATTCTTCCATTCCTTTTCTCTTTTATTTCTTCTTTACTTCATTCTCTTATTCTACTTCTTCCTCTATCCTCTCTCTCTTCTCTCCCTCCCTCCCCCCTCCCTCCCCCTCTCTCTCTCTCCTCCCTCCCACACCCCCCTCCCTCTCTCTCTTTCCCTCCTTCCCACGCCCCCCCCCCCTCCCTCTCTCTCTTCCCTCCTCCCACGCCCCTCCCCCCTCTCTTCTCTCTCTCTTCTCTCTTTCTCTCTCTCTTCTCTCTCTCCTCTCTCTCTCTCTCTCTCTCTCTCTCTCTCTCTCTCTCTCTCTCTCTCTCTCTCTCTCTCTCTCTCTCTTTCTATTTTTCCCCGACATGATTCTTCCGAGACGCCTTGCAAAGTACTCGAACAGAATTGCAATAAAGGACTTTTATGATGATGAAAACAAAGGCATTTTTCATCCCTCACTCTCCCGCCTTGGAGGTTTTAATGTCGTTTTCTCTTCAGTCATTTGCGAGGAAAAAAAATAATACGGTCGTTCCTGTCCCCCTTTTAGAGTCTCCAAATGGGAACAGAGAGACAGAGAGAGAGAGAGAGAGATGAAAAGAGATGAAAAGAGAGAGAGAGAGAAGAGAGAGAGGGGAAAAAAAATGATAAGGAGGAACATATTACGCGCTGCTCGGCCTTTGTCGGGGGAGTGTTGCAGGGAGATGAATCGAGAAAGAGGAGATGCGAGAGAGATTCGAGTCGGGCGCGGGGCCGAGGGAGAGACAATTGGGGGGGGGGGGGGGCGAGGGAGAGACACTGGGGCGGGGGGAACGTGGGGGGGGTTGAG
>NW_020870964.1:32500-40000 GCF_003789085.1 Penaeus vannamei
GATGTCGACAATGAGAAAGGAAGACAAAGAGGAGGAAGAAAAAGAAAGAAGAGGGAGAATATCAGAGGAAAGAATAAAGAAGGGAAGAAATAAATAAATATGACAAATGGGGAATAGGTGGGAAAGGAAGAAAAAAGTCATTGTTAGATTAATGAGAAGGAAGATATAAAAAAGAAGTATAAAAAGAATGGATATTAGAGAGCAAGAAATATTTCCCGATTTTCTTTGGTCTGATTGAAATGAAAGTCTCCGTCTCACGTTCGAACAAGACTCTTGTTTACTTCTTTTATCCCTCTTTGATGCCGAAAGCAAAGGGGCAGTCTCTCTCTCCCTCCTCTTCTTTCTCTCTCTCTCCTCTCTCTCTTTCTTCCTCTCTCTCTCTCTTTCTCTTTCTCTCTCTTTTCTCTTTCCTTTTCTCTTTCTCTTTCTCTTTCTCTTTCTCTTCTCTTTCTCTTTCTCTCTCTTTCTCTCTCTCTCTCTCTCTCTCTCTCTCTCCTCTCCTCTCTCTCTCCTCTCCTCTCTCTCTCTTCGTCCCTTCGTGTTCGGAATTACACCTGGATCTATAAAGCACTAAGAAATTCAAATGGATTTTGACTGACACATTTTTTTCTCTCTCTTTCTTGAGAGTGTATTTTTGAGTGTTGATCGTTGATAATAGCAGCAATAGCTACCGTGGAAATGAAAATACACATATCTTCCCTTTCTTTTTTAATTATAAATAATAATAAATAAATCAGCGAAAGCTTAATCACATTAGAAAGTTTTTGAAACGCGTACAATTACACATACAACACACAAAAAAAAAAGAACACACCACACAAACACACACACAACACACAGCATACACAGACAGTATACAAATATATTATTGTTAGATAATGAAAATAACAAGAGATGCATAATTATAGACAGATTCAAGAGATGCATAGATATAAGTTCTTCTCTAATCTATGGATAGAAATTTATAAATAGAATGAAATAAAATAATGAAAATATAAATATAATTCCAGAGTTGCATCTGCTTACTAAAGAAGGTCTCACTCAGGCTATCTGACTAGCAATTTTCAATGTATATATACACTTCCACTTATAAAATACAATGATTTCAGTACTAATTGTTGGTTTTCCTTTATTAAAATAAATCAATTATATATTCTACATTGATTACGCAGAAACAACGAACGATATGTAGTCATCAGCATTAAAGAATCAAGAGATACATATCAACATTTCCGAATGAGAATAAGTGCATAGCGCAAGAATTTTTGTTTGTTCGTTTTAATTCGTTTTTCTGTTGGACATGTTTCGATTAAATTTGCAACATGCCTTTCCAATGTACATTTAAGCTGTAGCATCTCTCCGCTGTAAAGTTATTTGTTCTCACTTGTTGTGTTAAGTTCTCTTTGGCAGAAATGCACTTTAACCTTTAGTCTAACTATTTAAATTGCACTCTAAAAGACAACATCCTGTGTGGGTTAATGGACAGGTGTGGCATAATCTAAGGGTAAATATTTCTCTGTTTTTGGGTATATAATCGATTCTACGAGATATCAAAATTCAGATAAAATCTCAGAATCCTTGAATTAGTACATGCAAACCTTATTAATCACCAGTACCAGGATGCCGAAATGTCCTAAAGGAATGAAACAAAAATTGCGAAATTCAGTGCGTAATTGTTTTATATGTATTAGCATCATTGTCATCTTCTTTCATTGTCATTGTTTATATCTGCAGCAAAAAGGCTTTATTTACGAATAATGGTTATTGTCCCTTTTCTAAACGTATCTTCACGACACACACACACACACACACACCACACACACACACACACACCACACATACACATATTTATACTATTTACATAACACTATTATTATATATACATATATATATATATATATATATATATATATATATATATATATATATATATATAACTTATATTATAAATATATAAAGTTTACATAATATGTATATATATAAATAGACATACATACATACATACATACATACATATATATATATATATATATATATATATATATATATATATTATATATATATATATATATATATATATATAAATCGTGAGATGCGATCAAGGGTACCCCCCCCCCCTCCCCTGGTATCTTCCGTTATTTAATTGGACGAGTAAGTGATCGATGCTTTCTTGATTTTCCTTTCTTTACGTTGATCCTCAGTTACTTCCCAGTCTATCCTTGCGTTGTTTCCTTTAGGATAATTTCTCTTGCGTTTTTTTCCACAGGCAATAAATAAATAAATAAAATAAATGAACAAAAGATAGTATAATAATAATAACAGTAGCAATAATGGCAAATGAAATATCCTTTCAAATACCTTTAAACATGGCCTGTTTCGGATCGACTGAGTTCGAGCGAGAGCAAGGCGCTGTCCCAGTTATCTCTATTCCATACACATGGACTCAACAACCTTCAAGTTCTGGGTAAAACAAGGTCATCAATACCCAGCACTTAACGTACTGTCTTGGGGCGAGAGCAAGGACGCGTCTGACAAAGGCGGGTGACCATCACCCCCCCCCCCCCCCGCGGAGTTAACATTTAAACAAACAACCTCTAACAGATGATACTTATAATTTACTCTATTAGTTCTAGAGCAAAATCTTTTTAATGTCAATCAATATTGATCTAAGCACATACACCACCCACACACCGACACACACACACACACACATGCCACACACACACCACACACACACACACACACACACATATATATATATATATATATATATATATATATATATATATATATATACATGTATACATACATACTATATATATTATATGTGTGTGTGTGCGTGTGTGTGCTGTGTGTATGTTGTGTGTGTGCGTGTGTATGTGTGTGTGCGTGTGTATGTGTGTGTGTGTGCGTGTGTATGTGTGTGTGTGTGTGTGTGTGTGTGTGTGTGTGTGTGTGTGTGTGTGTGTGTGTGTGTGTGTGTGTGTGTGTGTGTGTGTGTGTGTGTGTACATGACTACGTTTTTTGGAAATACCCATTTTACTCATCTTTTTAATTAGAGTTTATTAAACACCTCAACACCGACTCTGATGTTATTAAAAAGGGAAATGATATCTCCAATTTTGCAGACTTTTCTCTGGGTTCGACTTGCTCCCAGTGTGATCTTGGGAGCAGTTTCCATGGCAACTGCCCAGTTGGCCTCACTGCCATCGTGTTAATATTGACACTTGTTTTTGACACCATATTTTCCATTATTTAAATTCAAACTTGATTTTGGGTTTAGACAACTTTGGTAATTTCGAGAATTAGTAAAAAAAAAAGAAAAAAAAAAAGAAAAAAAAATACATTTTGCCCCTACCTTGTGGAACATTCCATGTTCCACAAGGCCGCCCATGGGGTGGCTGAAAGAGGTGCACAAGAGATTAAATCGTCTTTTTGGTTCAAACATGTCTCAGACATGTTTTGCTTGTAATAGATATGTTGAAACGGTTTCGACTAGTGTAATACTAGTGAGACAGAGCACGTTCTATATACCCTAACGAATGCGAACAGCCATTTTTGCGCCTCTAAGCTTGAGTGAGGATGGTGTTCGGGTGTCAAATCAGACGAGAGCAATATTTCCAAAAGCAGTTACGGAAAGGATTCGCACTCTTCCATGAGACGTGGTAATATTTCATTGCTGTTGATATTAGACCAAGTTTGGGGTATCGGTGTGGCATGAAATTGTAAATGTTTCCAAGAAGAGGTGAGCACTTCGACTACGTCATGGCACTATAATGTTCCTGCTATTTCTGTACTTGTTCTTGTTTTTCTAGTGTCGAAGTTGCACAGATTCATCAGAGAATATTTTGAAATTTGCTAAGGTCACATTGAAGTGGGAACCTCTAGTATGAATAATTCTAAGATGGAAAAAAATAATATTTTAGAGAAGAAACTCAAAACTTGTGACTGAGATATAACAATAGAGAGTGACTTTCCCCTTTAATTTGCAAAAAAATGCTAAAGGAAGACCTCGCAAAATAAACTCAGCGCCTTTGTTCGCACTACAGGCCTTCTAATCACTAGGTCTTAGATTATGCAGACGGACTTTGCAATAAACATGTCAACTTGCCTCAGTAATAGAACATCCTGAAGCAGCTGAATTCCGCGACTGTTTTTTTCTTTCTTTCTTTCTTTTCCTTTTCTCAGTTTTATTTCTTTCGTTTTCCTTTTTTTATGAACTAAATAAGGATGAGCTATGAGCTCAAGAAACGTAATAGAATGTTAAATAGATACCTAATAATCTAACATTATCGATTAAGCAAACCATTCTACCATTGTTCTTTACAAGAACAATGTTGGTGACCAGCTTTTTGATAATTCATGACACTATACCACGTTCCACCTACTTACTAAGTCCAGCCATACAGAGTGGTAAACAGCGTGATAGCAAACTGTCTCTCTCTCTCTCTCTCTCTCTCTCTCTCTCCCTCTCTCTCTCTCTCTCTCTCTCTCTCTCTCTCTCTCTCTCGCTCTCTCTCTCTCTCTTCCCTCCTCTCTCTCTCTCTCTCCTCTTCTTCTTTCTAACTTTATGTCTCTCTGTCTGTCTCTCTCTGCTTCTTCTTCTCTTTGTCTAATATATGTCTCTCCCTCACTCTCTTCTCTACTCATCTATCTATCTACTATCTCTCATCCTATCTCTATCCTCTCTCCCCTCTCTCTCCCCCTCATTTCATCTATCTATCCCCTGCCAGAGCACAGGCACAATTTCTCTCCTTCCATATACCATCGCTCCATATTGTTATAACAAACACTTTGCTAACAATTCCTAACCCTGTTGATTAATTGAACTGCTGGACCCTTTTTAGCCTTGCACGACGAGGAACCAAATGACTAATGGCGGAACAAATACTGTCCGATGCTTATAGATAAACACGATTGTAATAAAACTTACGCACTCAATTACTTGTTCTTATGTTAGACCAGATCAATGGGTACATGAGAAGGAAAGTTATGAGATGCATTACATATTAAAAGCAACATCAGTTCTAATACCTAGATAGCCATGGGTGTTTGATGTGGGGATCGACAATAATGAACAAATACTTGTATGTGTGTGTGTATGTGTGTGTGTGCATGTGTTAGTGTTTAAGCGTATTTGTGTTTTCGTGTTTAAGTATGTTTAAGTGTGTGTGTGTGTGTGTGTGTGTGTGTGTTAGTGTTTAAGCGTATTTATGTGTTCCGTGTTTAAGTATGTTTAAGTGTGTGTGTGTGCGTGTGCGTGTGCGCGTGTGCGTGCGTGTGCGTGTGCGGGTGCGTGTGCGTGTGTGTCTGTGTGCGTGTGTGTGTCTGTGTCTGAGTGAGCGTGTGCGTATGTGTATGTGTGTGTGCGTGTGTTTAAATGTGTGTGTGTTTCCACTTCTCATATGTTAATTCAACCGTCTTATTCTGTGGCTGCATAATCATACCAGGCCTAATTATCAACAACATTAAGATCTTAATGGGACATAAACGCTCATCATTTATAAACAACTATGTGCCAGAAACTCTCCCCCAATCCATTCATTTCTGTAGCCGCACATCTGACACATTATCCATCCAGCCATCCACCCTTCATCCATGTATCATCCCACTATCAATATCCATCAAATTATCAATTGCTCTGCACATTCATTTTCCTCCTCCTCCTCCTCTTTTTATTCAGAAATTATTCTGTTAACATCGCAGAGAGAACACCCTATCTCTTCACAAAAAAGAACATTTTTTTTTTCTCTCTCTCTCTCTCATTGCATTCTTTTGTGCGTGCTTGAGGGGCGTGCCTGGGCGGAGCTACACAAGACAGGCCCGTCGAGTGGGCGTGAACGTGCGGGATGGGCGTCGAGCTAAACACATGATGACAGATTAACGTCTGCCCGCGGGCGTTCGTACACTCGCACACTCGCTGGCACGCTTCCGACTAGTGTATGTATTACACGGTTAGAGGCGCTTGCACATTTATCTGTTAAATCTTTTATATATAGCAGTATATTTGTCCGAATTTCTATCGTTATACCTGTATCCTTATCTGTTGAAATGCATACTCTTTACATGCATTTATCAAATAATATTTTTTTGTGAATGTACGTGATCTTGTTTTTCATTTGATATCTTTTTTGTGTGTCTGTATAATCGAAAAGTAAAAGAAAACAATGTAGGATAGAAAAGAAACAAAAGAAAGAAAAATATATGATAACAGAGAGGTACAAGCAGAGGCAACTGAGTAAAAGATGAATAAAAAAAAACAACAACAGAGAAGAAAGAATAAAAATAGAGATACAAGTGAAATCATGAAAAAAAGAAAAACAGAAAGAAAGAGACAAGGAAAATGGTACAGAAACTCGGTCACAAAGAAAAGAAGAGACAGAAAGAAAACAAAACAAAACATAGAAACACGTCGATTACGAAAACCAGCTGGAACAATAAGATGAAAAATAAAATTAATAAGAAAATAAAACAGAAGAAGGAAGAAGTAAAAAGCAAAAGACACAAGGGGAGGAGAAAAAGCTGGGCGAAAAAGACGGAGAGACACAAGTGGAATAATTCCATTTTCCAGCCATCAGTCTTTGGAGCGAGCGGAAGCCCAACACACTCCCGACGGCTGCAGTGAGCCCGAGGTCCCCGACGCCTGAAAAGGATTCATCTTCTGGCGGCGAGACGTGGGATTGTGTGTGTGCTCTCGGGGACATTGTGCCGCGGGTGTTGACTCCGCGAAAAAAAGGGGAGAGGAGAGAGGAGAGGAGAAGGGAGGATGGCGAGGGGAGAGAACGATGGCGTGGCGTATTAGCGATAAGAAAGGTGATTGCTTTTGTTCGTGATTGCGTTCTTGCGTTCGTGTGCTTTGGTGGAAGAGGAGAGGAATGTGTGAGGGAGATGTGGTATTTCCATAATGATGGAAGATTGATGGAATGAAATAAAGATGGTGGTAATAAGAATGAGATACAGGCAACTGTCCGCGAGACTGTTAAAAGGGAGAGGGATGTGTCTGGAGGAAAGAATGATGAACAAAATCATGATGACTGAGATGAGAATAAGATCCAGGTCGTTATTTTTTTTCTTCTCTCGACGACAATGCAACAGCATGTTGAGCTCACACAAAATAAGAGAACGTGTATAAAAAGAAGAAAACACACACTCACACACGCACACATGCACACACACATACACCACACACACAGACTCACACACACACACACACCACACACACACACACACACACACAGGCACACACACATATATATGTGTATGTGTGTGTCTGCGTGTTGACTATGTGACATTTTATAGAAATGTAAAAAAAAAAAAAAAAAAATGAAAATGAAGAAGAGACACATGAGACTGTGAAAGGAAAGCAAGAAGAGTGAGTGAAAAAAAAAACAATCTGACGATATGAAAAGGAAAGAATTATTAAAAAAGAACGATGGTGATAATAATAGAAGAGTTGCAAGTGAGTTCCTTTTCCTCTTGAGTACACAATCCCTAAGGCAT
>NW_020870965.1:0-2500 GCF_003789085.1 Penaeus vannamei
AAAAGGAGGGTGCAACTAGGAGCTATCTATCTTTCATAGACATTACCTATCTACTCATAGTTAAGGATGACGAGGTTTTACACACCCTCCCCGTGAGCTGTCGGTGGATAGTGACTGAGCAGTTGAAATCCGAAATCCGAAATCCTGAGGTGTATTAATGAAAAAATGGAATAATGCACTATCGTGGGTTCGGGTACCGATCGGAGAGGTTATTTATTCATCATATTAATGTGATAGTGCATTAATCCATCTTTCATTAATACACCTTAGTATTTCTGATTTATTTATATCTTCGCCTGCATACACGAATGTTGGCAATAAGTCGAGTTCTACTTTCTCCAAACCTGACTATGTAGCATTTACTGGCGTTGAATTCCATTTTCCAAGTACAACTCCAAGTTAATAAATTATCAATGTCACTTTGGAGGCACTGGCATGAGACGTCATCTGTTATCCTTCTTTGTATTTTCGCATCTTCGGCAAAAATATCCAGATAAATACCTGGGTTATGGGTTGACCTTTAAATCACTGGCGAAAATAACAAACATAATCGGCGCCAATACTGCTCCTTTAGGCACTCCGCTCCTTACTCGTCACTGCGCAGAATGTCCTCCCTGTAATTACTCTACTCATCTGTCTTTCCTGAGGAAGGTCTTATCCGTTCGAGGAGTTTGAATAATTTCCATAGTGGTCTTATATGAGACACCTTATCCAAAGCCTTTCAATGTTCAAGTATACACAATCTACCTAGCTGTGTCTTTCTTGTAATATTTCAGATACTCTTATAAAAACAGGATATTTGCTATCCATGACCTTGTTTCTCTAAAACCAAATTGTTTATTTGATATCATTTTGTGTTTTCCAAGTACTTTAACTCATTGTTTCCTAATCATCTTTCTATCAACTTCCATACTGCACTAGTTATTGAAACTGGTCTATAATATAGAGGGTTTTGTTTGGGTGTAACATTAGCGTTTCCAACTTTTTGGTAGTTTACCTTGTCTCACTGAATTTTGAAATAAACAGTAGATTACTACACAGTTCTTGGGCACATTCTTTAAGAGCACAGTTAAAATTCTCGTCTGGTCCCTCTACTATGGTCGTATGTACTCCTTTTATTACATTCTTTTTGAAGGTGCTATCTTCGATGTTCTTTACGTTTGTACGGGTATTTGCCACATCAAAGTATGGGTCCTGAACAAACACTGATTGAAATTTCTCATTAAGGATTTCCCACATTTCCCACTCATTATTATGAAAAAACAGTGCTGATTTGATCTTTACTTTCAGATTTCCTATTTATGTAGTTAAAGAAGAGCTTTTGTTGACTTCAGGGCTCTCACAAGCAGAGATAAACATTACCTTAGATGTTGTCGATTTTTACCCTAGATGTTAGCAATTTACCTTAGAACTGTTGGAGCATATCCCTGAAAATTACCTTAGTTTTTTTGTTGAAAATATGATTTTATATTAACAAAAGTGCACTTTCTTTGTTCACTTTTAATGACGATTGCACAATTGAGCAGGTCTAGTTTTAGGTAGCAATACGCATATGAGTTTTTTTTTAGTGGACCTGATAGGCTACATCACAACTTTAGCATAAATGGAATCATTAAGAAAATTAATGCCCTTTCCTTCTTCATCATAAATAATATAATAATAATAATACTTGTCTTTACAAAAAAAGAAAAAAGAAAAAAAAAATACTACCAGTAATACTGTCCAAACCGTTATCACATTAGGTCATCAATATTACTTATCTTTACAACACATAGAAAAACACATTTTCAAATACTAACTGAAAATAAGAATTGAAAGTTATCACCCTAGATCATCAATGATATCATTACAAAATACAATATGTTGGAATTACCTTAAAAATTGCATTACCTTAAACGTTACCTTAAAAGTACTTGAATTACCTCAAACTAGGTAATTACCTTGAAAGTGAGAGCCCTGGTTCACTTGTACATTTGTTGATTATATCTTGTTCAAAGTCTAATTTAGTCTCCCAGATGGTCTGAGTGTACTCATTTCTTCCTACTTTTCTCTCGGTTTCTTTTGTTTTTCAATGAACTATTTTTGGCCATTTCTTGCTTCATTTCTGAATCTTGATATACTTTTTCTACTTTTTAAAAAATAAATTCGAAAAAAATGAACATTGCACAAGGTTCTCATCGCGTAGAAGTGTTTCCCAGTTGATACCATCATAACATCAAAAAATTCTTAAGGCTTCTATAATCACCTTTCTGGTAATCGTACTTCACCATTCTTCCCTTAGTTACGATGAGTTTTCCTGTAACATACAGTATTTTCGTTTAATTACTACATGGTCGTTTTTTTTTTAAAGGAGGACAGTACTCGGTATCCTTAATATCATATTAATGCCTTGTGAATATTAGGTGAAGCCCCCTTACCCGGGTATGATCTGTTACATTCTGGAAAAAGGCAATACTCTTTTATGACCTCTAGTAATTTAGCATTCCACGAAACTTCCCCA
>NW_020870966.1:0-32500 GCF_003789085.1 Penaeus vannamei
ATACGCGTGATAAAAGGTGATACGAGGCAGACGGCGGAGGAGATAAAGGGGAGGGGAAGGGGGGGGGGGAGAAGGCCTAAAAGAAGGGGACGATACGAGAGAGCCAGAAGGGGAGATAGCAAAGTAGTCTCCTTGCTTATCTTCCCTTCCCTTCCCTCCTGCCATCTCCCCCCCCCCCCATCCTTCTTCCTTTTCCCAAGCCCTCCACCTCCCCCCTCCTCTATGCCCTTATGCTCCCTCTCTTCTCATCCCCCCTTCCCTTCATGCCCCCTCCCTATTATCCTCCCTACCCCTCTCCTTCCCCCACCCCATCCCCCTCCGCATCCCCCATCTTTTCCCTCGTGGTCAGGACGTGAGATCTCGCCTCGGTGGGGGATGATGTCCGGCCGCCACCTGGGCCGAGGCGGGGCCCGGGGCGTTCCCTTTCAAGGAGGAAGTGTGACTGGCCTCCTCCTCCTTCCTCTCCTTCCTTCTTCCCTTCCTTCCCTTCTCCTTACCTCTAGAAGGAGGGAATCATTGTTTCTCCTTCTTCCTCTTTCCTCTGCTCTCTCCCTTCTTCCTTCTTATCTTTACTCTTTCCTTATTTTTCTCTCCTTCTTCCTCTTTCCTCCTTCCTCTCTCCCTTCCTTCCTTTCTCTTTACTGCTTTCGTTTCCTTCATTGTTCTCTCCTTCTTCCTTTCCTACTTCCTACGTCCTCTCTCTCTCCCGCTTCTCTCCTTCTCATTATCCGTTTTGATAATGTCGGCTCTTTGTTTAGTATTTTGGCCAGTCGTTACAATTAATTTGTCCGTGGATAATTATTTTGGCCTGTCCTTTGCATTTGGATATTTTGGTCAGTCATTAAATTAATTTGTCCATTGGATTAATTATTTTGGCCTATCCTTTGCGATTGGTGTTTGGCCAGTCGTTTAACTACACTGGCCAGTCGTTCAGTTATTTTGGCCATTCAGTTCATTATTTTGGCCTTGGATTAATTATTTTGGCCCGTCGTTTAAAAATATTTTGGTCATTTGTTCAGTTATTTTGGCCATTTGTTTAGCGTATATTTTTTCCGCCGACCTTGCGTAACTTTGTGTAAGTCCGGCCTTGCGGTCAAAAGCTTTTCCAGACGAGGTTGGGTCGGATCTCGAGTTCGTATGGCCTACGTGGAATCTCGAAGGAACGCTGTGATTATAAGCCTCTTTTTGTGTTTTTCTTTTGTTAGAACTTGGTGATTTATTTAAGAGTTTTTTGTTTCTTTCTTTTTGTTTCCGTTTTGCAGTTTAGTCTCGTTTCGTTGTAGGGTTTTTGTGTGTTTGTTTGTTTGTTTTCGTTTATTGAAGTCCGCTAGGCCTACACGGTTCCTCCCTCCCCTCTTCTCGATTGCTTGTTTTTATTTTGTTTCTGGGTATTTTGTTTTATTTGTTTATTTGGACGCCTGTGACTTTTTGTCACTGTGAATTTGTTTCCCTTTTTTTCCTTTGTTTTTTCTTTATTTTGATATATAGCTATCTGTCTAGTTTTTTTTATACCGTATCTTTTCCTCTTTCTGTTTTTCATGTTTTTATTGCTCTGTTTTATTTTTTCTTTTTTTTTTCATTATACTTTAAATTTTTTATCATTTATTATTATTTTTTCGTTTATCATTTTTCCCTGTTTTTTCCCTTTTTCGTTTTTTTTTTTTTTTTTTTTTTTTTTCCTTCCTTTTTTGTTCATTATCGCATTTTTTTTTTCTCAAGTTCCGAGTGTGACACGGCCTCGGTGCCGCCACCCCGTGCAGAGCGTCCCTCATACGGGCATGTGTGATGTACCACGTGACAGAGTGTGTGTATTGTGTGCTTGACCATCCTCAGCGGGGGTCCTTGGGAGGAGGGGGGTAGGAAGAGAAGGAGGAGGGGGGTAGGGAGAGGGTAAGGTAGGGTTAGGGAAGGGAAGGTAGGGGAAGGGGAGGTGAAGGTTGAGGAAGGAGAGGAGGAGGGGAGAGGTGGTAAGGGAGGGTTAGGAAGGGGAGGTAAGGGGAGGTAAGAGAAAAGAGGGAGGAGGGAAGGGAGGAAAGTATGGGAGTAAGGGGAAGGGATGAGGAGGGGAAGGAAGGGGGAGAGAGATAAATGGGAGAGATGGGGGAGAGAGGGAATCCTGGAGGGAACATGTGGCGGATCCAAGAGCGGGAATGTCTTGAGATTTTCGAGAAGGTGAGGGAGAGAGAGACGGAAGGGCATGGAAGAGAATGAGAAGAAAGAGAAGGGAGAAAATGAAAGAAAAAGGGGAAAAAAATGGGAAAAATGAATGGAAGGTAGAGGAAAGTGGAAATTCAGCGAAAAAGAAGAAGAGAAAAAAGAAAGTAAAGGAATGCAAGGGAAAGAGAAGGAAAGAAAAAAAAAAAAGAAAAAAAAAAATTATAGGGAAAAAAGTGTAAGAAGGGGAGGAGAGGGAAAGGAAGCGAAAAGGGAAGAGTGTAGGAAACCACATGGGGCGGGGTAGGGGGTGGGGTGGAGGTGGGTGGGGGGGAGAAGAGAGTAGTTACCCAAAATGGAGGAGAAGGAGAAGACACTTGTGAAGGGTGAGATAAGACACTTTTTTTTCTCCAAGGAGGACACACACGGAGGAACAACCAGACGTATCAGATGGCTCCTTAATCATTTCTCGAGTTGGACCTTGAGTTGGAGTGCTTCTCGGGGGGGGGAACGGATAGATAGATAGATAGATAGATCAGTGAATCGAGGAAGAATTGAACTGAAGAAAAAAGGTTAGATATCTGAATAAATCAAGGAAGAAATTTAATAGAAAAAGGGCCAGATTTCTCGATAAATCAGGGAACATATAGAGAGGAAATAGGTAATTATAGAGATAAACCGAGAAGATAAGCGCGCAGGGGAATAAGAGAACGCCGATATAACGAAACGTAAGCAAATACTAAAACAAGAAAAAGATATATATCACCTAGACATTTCAGACAATACCATGGCTAAGGCAGTGCGGAGGAAAACTTTATTAAAAGAAGACAAAAAAAGGTGAGGGAGAGAGAGAGAGAGAGAGAGAGAGAGAGAGAGAGAGAGAGAGAGAGAGAGAGAGAGAGAGAGAGAGAGAGAGAGAGAGAGAGAGAGAGAGAGAGAGAGAGAGAGAGAGAGAGAGAGAGAGAGAGAGAGAGAGGAGAGAGAAGAGAGAGAGAGAGAGAAGAGAGAGAGAGAGAGAGAAGAGAGAGAGAGAATAGAGAGAAGAGAGAGAGAGAGAGAGAGAGAAGAGAGAGAGATGAGAGAGAGAGAGAGAGAGAAAGTAGAGTGAGAGAGAGAAAAATGAGACAGAATGAGACAGACAGAACAGACGAGAAAGAAACGGGAAGGGTGGCTCGTCAACTCCCCCCCCCCCAAGTCGAGCCGAAGAAGCGAGGAAGGAGCGACTTGGGCGTCACGGGCGAGGCGGCGGAGGCGGCGTGTGTTAATGCCGCGATTCATACACGTCAGCCGGTTTGTCTGTCACGTGTGTGAGGGGAGGGGGGGGGGCTGTCATCTTGCTTTTTATTCTTATCTTTTCCCTTTTTTGTTTTTTTTTGGGGTTTGGGCCGGGGGTGGGGGGGGGTTTAAGTTTTGTTTTGGGTGTCTGATTTTTTTTACTTTTTTGGTGGTGGTCGTGTTTTTATTATTGTGTGTTTTGCCTTGGTGTCCGTGCTTGTTTTTGTATACACACCTGGAAACATACACGGACATAGACAGATAGACTAACATAGACATAGACATAAGCAGACACAGACACAGACAGACACAGCCAGAGACAGACGTAGACACAGACATAGTCAGATAGGAACAAGTTTGGGTGTCTTAGAAAAAAAAAAGAATTAAGAAAAAGGCGGAAGGAACATCAATCCATAATGGGCCCCATTTGATCCTCCCTCCCGTGGCACAGCCGTCACGCCGCCCACAAGAAGTGCCGGGCGGGGGAGGACAGGGGTGGAGGGAGGGAGGGGGGGGAGGATATTAGGAGGAGGGAAAGAAGGTTGGAAGGAGGAGAGAGGAGAAAGGGAGGAGGCGAAGGAAGTAGAGGAAGGAGGAGGAAAAAGGAGGGAGTACAGGGGAGGAAGAAGAAAAGGGAGGAGGGAAGCAGGAAGGAAGGAAGTAGAGAGGTCGAGGTGGATGTGGAGGAAGGTGGGGGAAGATAGGAGGAGGGAGGAGGAATAGGAGGAGAGGGCGGTGGATTTGGGAGGAGGAGGAGGAGCGGTGGAGGAAGGAGGAGGTGGAGAGGAGGAGGAGGAGGAGGAGAGGGCGGTGATAAGGAGAGCACCGGAGCAGGAAATGCCTCTCTCTGGAAATTTGTCGATTTGAAATGCCGGATGGGATGGGAGGGCGGGGAGGGGGGGGGGGAGTAGGAACTGGAGGAGAAAGGGAGAGCAAGGAGAATAAAGAGGAGGAGGAGGAGGAAAAGAAAAGAGCGAAAGGGAAAGTAGTAGGAGAAGGATAGTAAGGGAAATAATAGACCAACGAAAGGAGCAATAATGAAGCAAGGGAAAAGGACTTACGCAAAAATAAGATTAATGAAAAAAAAGAAAAATGAAGAGAGAAACATGAAAAAAAAGATTAATAAGAAAAAAATATATACTAATCATCCCCCGCCCCTTCCCATCCCTTCCTACTACCCCCCAAAAAAAGGAATTGAAAGAGAAGCGGAAACCGAGAGGGAAGAGGAATCGGCGCGAGGAAGAGGAAGCGGTCCCACGGGGCGGCCTCTTCCCCGACTCGCGGCGAAGATCTTGACAATTCATTAATCAGCTGCCGATTCAGGGCCCCCGGGGGATGCTGCGCGCCCGGGGAGGGGGCGGGTGAGGAGATGAGGGGGTGGGAGATGAGGTGGGGGTTGGGGAGGGAGGGAGATGAGGTGGGGTTCGGGAGGGAGGAGATGAGGTGGGGGTTGTCGTGAGCGGGAGGGAGATGAGGTGGGATGGAGAAGTGGTGGGGAAGGAGAGGAGAGAGGGAGGGGATGTAGGGAGGGGCGAGGAGGTGGGAGAGAAGAAGGAGAGGGGATAAGGGGGGAGCATGGGATGGGAAGGGGAAGAAGAGAAGAGGGAAGAGAAGAGAGAGGGGAATGGGGGGAAACGAGACGATAGACATGGAAGAGAAAAGAGAAAGAGAAAGGGATGGAAGAAGAGAAAGGAAAAGAGGAGAAGGGATATAAAGGTGGTGAGGTGGATGGGAGGGAGGGAGGGGGAGGGGGAATCGGGTTTCCTTCTTGGATCTTCTTTGAGACGATTTCCAGAATCTTCGGAGACAGAGAGAAGAGAGGGGGGGGGGGTTCGGGGATTAACTTGGACGAAGCGAAGGTAGAGAAGGGAAACTGGTGGAGGGAAGAGAAAGGAGGGAAGGTGGCGGACGGGGTGGAGAAGGGGAGGGAAAATGATGGGGGAGCCCGACAGAGGGTAGGATGCGGATAGCAATAGGAAGGATGTTGTGATGTTGTAAGAAAGGGAGAAGAAAGGCGAGAAAGGACAGGAGATAAAATAGACTGAGGGAGAAAGATAAAAGGAAGGAGAGAGCGAGATAAAAAAGGTAGGCAGAGAGACAGACAAACACCACAGGCACACACAATGACAAAGAACCACGAAAAAATGATTATAGGCCTATATTAGCCATTCCGCCATGCAGGATCCAATTCATTTAAAGCCACCGATCAAATCAATCAGACGCGCCAGCCAATCAAGCAATCAATCAAACATGTTTTTTTTCTCCCTTATATAACTTCCACCTCTAAAGTGGCTCAGTCATTTAACGAGACACCCTAAGCATCGCACCTGGAGAGAACCTCGTCTTTTATTTATGATTTAAGAGAGTCCTCGTTAAGAAGAGGCTTGCTAATTACGTGTGCTCGAGAGTTTCTTTACAGAGAGAGAGAGAAGAGAGGAGAGAGGGGAGGGAGAGGGAGAGAGAGAAGGGGAGGAAGGGAGGGGGAGAGAGAGGGAGAGAGGGAGGGAGAAGGAGGGAGTGAAGGAAGGAGAGAGAGGGGGAAGAGATAAAGAGGGAGGGAGGGAGAGAAAGAGAGAGGAGAACGAGAGAAAGAGACAGAGACCAACGCGAGAGAGAGAGAGAGAGAGAGAGAGAGAGAGAAGAGAGAGAGAGAGAGAGAGAGAGAGAGAGAGAGAGAGAGAGAGAGAGAGAGAGAGAGAGAGAGAGAGAGAGAGAGAGAGAGAGAGACAGAGAGAGAGAAAGCGAGAAGAGAAAGAGAGAGAGAGAGAGAGGAGCAATAGGCCTAGGGCGCCGAGCAACCTCTCCCCGGCACGGAAGGCGACGAGGAGATAATGATGTAAACAAATCGTCGGATCCGAAACACGGGGCTGCGGTTCTCGGGGCGCCGGACGGGTCCATTTCCCGGTGATGGAGGGCTTTTCTGCCGCGCCTTCTGCTGCGGAGGGTTGTTAACGCCGCGTCGCTTCTGGGGGGCTTCGCTTCGCCAACCCTTCCCCCTCCTGTAATTCCTTTTTGTTTTTGTGCGTTTGCTTGTCTGGTTTTTGGCGGGTGGAAGTCGGTGTTTTGTCTGTTTAAGGGGCGAGGGGCTTTGTTTCCTTTTTTGGGAGTATTGTATTTCTTGTGCAGTTTATTTTATTTCGTGTTATTATTTTTAAGATTTCGTTGTATTCGACTTGACTTTGTTTTTCTTCATTGTCGTTGTCTCTTCCTTTTTTCCCTTTTTTCATCGTTTCTTCCTCTCCTCCTTTCCTCCTACTGCTTCTTCTTTTCCTCCCCATCCTTTCTCCAAATCCTCTTCCCCCTTTTCCATCCTTCTCCAATCGCGTCCCAATCCCCATCTTCTGCTCCCCCTCCCCCCCCCCCCTCTCTCCATCAGACTCCCGTGACATTTTCCGCGTTCTGTGATTGCGTTTATTTTTGGGGAGCGAAAGAGGGGATTGGATGCGATGATGCTGCGATTGTCTCTCTCTTTTCTCTCTCTCTCTCTCTCTCTCTCTCTCTCTCTCTCTCTCTCTCTCTCTTCTCTCTTCTCTCTCTCTCTCTCTCTCTCTCTCTCTCTCTCTCTCTCTCTCTCTCTCTCTCTCTCTCTCTCTCTCTCTCTCTCTCTCTCTCTCTCTCTCTCTCTCTCTCTCTCTCGTCTCTCTCCTTCGTTTGAAATGACCTAACTCGATTGGTGCGGTGGCGGTGTTCTTTATGTTTCATTTATTATGTATTCTTATTGGCCTTTCTTTTCTTCTCTGTTTCTCTCCGTGCTCTTATTCTTCCTTCATTCGTTTTGTGTTCTGGTGGTTTTTCTTTATTTCTTTCTTGCACTTTTTCTCCCCTCTTTCTTATGTATTTATGTGCATATTTCTCTGTTTCGTTGTATATTTACTCCCTTCTTCCGTTCCTTTATTTTCCTTCTTCTATTCACCTTGCTTCCTTCATGCCCCCCCCCCCGCACTCTTCTCCTGGTCATTTTTTCCTTCTTTCATTCCCTTCTTTTCCCCTCAGTTCTTCCTCCCACTTTCTCCCCTTCTTCGCTTCTGTCGGGGACGTGAGGGCGAGCGTGTGTGTCGGGCGTGGCTTGGCGCTGACAGTACAAAGCCTCGGTGGTTTGGGTGACCTGGTCGGGCGGTGGCTTGACCTGACGCGGCCTCCCTCTCACTTTGTTTGGCCACAACCTTCTCCCGTTCGCGCCCTTTGTCTGTGTGCTCTCTGGGTCTGGGTCTTGGGTTTGGGCTCTGGCTCTGTCTGTCTGTCTCTCTTTCTCTTCTCTCTCTCTCTCTCTATTCTCTCTCTGATTCTCTCTCTGATTCTCTCTTCTGATTCTCTCTCTGATTCTCTCTCTGATTCCTCTCTCTCCTCTAATTTCTCTTAATTCTCTCTTGATTCCTTCTCTCTCTCTTCTGATTCTCTTTCTCTCTCTCTAAATTCTCTCTCTGATTCTCTTCTCTCTCTCTCAGTCTCTCTCTCTTCTTCTCTTTTCTTCTCCGTCTCTCTCTCTCTCTCTCTCTCTCTCTCTCTCTCTCTCTCTCTTCTCTCTCCTCTCTCTCTCTCTCTCTTTCTCTTTCTCTCTCTCTCTCTCCTCCTCACGTATCACCCTCTCTTCTCCTCCCCCCCCTTGCTTTGCGGACTGCCTGACAAGCAATTAAGCGATGTTTGGGCAGATGCCCTCCAGTGCCTCATTAGCTCGCCTCCCTGTTCCCTCGCCTACCTATTTCTGCCCTCTCCGCTTGCCCATTTCGTGGCCTACCCACATCCCTCTCCCTTCCTCCCTGTCTTTATCCCCCTCCTCTGCCCTTCTCCTCCCCCTTTCCCTCTGCGGCGCGACACCTTTCAGTCGGACATTTTTCTGAGATCTGATGCTTTGTTGTGGGCGAAGGTTTGCGTGTGTTTGTAAGTTTGTGGAATGTATCATTGTTATTGGTGTTATTACTGTTATGTTTTTATGGTGGTGAGGGTAATGGTAATGAGGGTGATGATGGTGAATATGAGGAGATGGTGGTGATAGTGGTAATGGTGTAAGGTGATGACGATGGTGATGAAGATGATGGAGATGAGGATGTGATGGTGATGGGGGTGAGAGGGATGAGGAAGAGGAAAAAGAAAGAAATTATCTAGACTTTTTGCCTCGCCGTGTGCTGAAATAGTCATGGAACGTCTTCGCTTTGTGTGCTGACATTTCTTTCTTGTTGTGAACTTTGCATCTGGAGACTCAGGATAGACTCGCCGCCCGGTGTGAACTTTGTCGAGTTGTGAAGAAATTCGGCAAGAAAAGAGTAAATATCTGAGGTGATCTATTTTTTTTCTTTTCTTTTTGTTATGGCTGTTTCCGGGCAAGTAATAACGTTCCTTTTATTGAATTCTTCGTCTATCTACACGTCTATTGGTGTTCTTTCGTGGTGTTCGCTTCGTTATATTCCTCTCTACTTAGTTTTTTTGTGTGGTAGCTATAGGCCTATAAAGTTGTTTATTGAATGTGAGACACGGGGAGAGCAGCTTCCGAGTGCACAGTTCGTGTTACGGTGACCTGACCTCTCTCTCTCTCTCTCTCTCTCTCTCTCTCTCCCCAACCTCGAGACCTGACCTCAGCGTCACGTTACCTGTTAGCTTGAGCCTCCCGTACACCCTTCCCCTCCACCCCCCCCCCTTCTACCTACTCCCTCACCCCGCCTCGCTGCCTCCAGACACTCAATCTGCTCCGTGTTCCAAACATAGAAGTCGTGTGTGTGTGCGTGTGTGTGTGTGTGTGTGCGTGTGTGTGTGTGTGTGTGTGTGTGTGTGTGTGTGTGTGTGTGTGTATCGGTGTTCCCTGTTTGTTTACCATCGCCTTTTCCCTCACACCCTGCCCCTACCCTTACCTCTTCCCCTTTCCTCTTCCTCCTTTCCCCTTCCTCATTCTCCTTTCCTCCCTCCCCCTATCCCCTCCGTCCCCCTCCCCTCTGGTCTCACATCAGCTCCTCAAATAGGTTTACTTGACCCCGGCCTCGACCTCGCTAGGCCTATAAATTGTTATCACAGGAAGTCAGTGTTCGGACACAGGGGCGAGTTATTTGCTTTCTCAGTCGAGGCGAGGGTTTCGGACGACGAGGCTGCTGGTGTGGAGGAATAGCTTTAAGATTGTGTTAAAGGGGTTAAATGTACAGTAGGCAGTTTTATTCTTTCTGTTTGATTCAATTTTTCAGGTTTTTCGCTTTTCTTTGTTTATTTATTTATTATTTTTTTTGCTACTTGATTTGTTCCCTATTGTTTTGAATTAATTTCCGTTTTTTACATTTTTTTTTTACAAATGAAGATCTCATTTACTTACTCACACTTATTTTCGTCCGCCTCGTCTTCAAGTAAGGATTATTGTTCTTGGTTCTCTTTAGATTAAGAAGCTCCCTCCCCCCCCTCCACCTCACCCCCCCCTTCATCCCCCTCGACTGTTTTTTTTCTTCATTTGTGGGATTTTTATTCTATTTCATGTTGTATGTCTTTTGAATGTTTCTTATTTTTCATTTGTATTCGTGCGTTTTTTTGTATTTTATTTTTGTATGTTATTGTTTATTTTTTTTGTGTTTTTTATTTTTTCATGTCGTTATTTTCTTATTTATTTTTGTATATTGCAATTGAATTTTTTTTGTTATGTTGTTACTCTCTCATTCTATTTTGTATGTTTCTTATTTTTATTTGCATTTTTTCGTATGTTGTTACTCCTTTTCTATTTTGTATATTTCTTATTATTTATTTGCAGTTTTTTTTGTATGTTGTTCTTTTTATTCTATTTTTGTCTGTTTCTTATTCTTTATTTGCATTCGTTTTTGTATGTTTTCCTTCATTCTATTTTTTGTGTTTTTTTTTTGCTTATTTATTTATTTTTTTATTGCATTCGTGGCGTTTTTTTAGCATTTTATTACCCCTCCGACGACGACGGGTGTGTGTTGGGAGTCCTGACGTTATAATACAACGACACTCACAGCGGCTCAACTCTCCATTAACAGAGATCCCCGACGCTGTGGCCTGTCGCTTCGGAGGCTGCTGGCGGAGGGCGCTCTCCTCCTGCTGCTCCCGTTTCTCTTTTTTGTTTTCGGGGTTGCTTCGTTTTTTTTTTTTGTTGTTTTTTGTTTTTTTTTTTTTTTTTAACTTCGTTTCTTTTTTTTCTTTCTTCGTTTCTTCTTTTTTTTCTTCTTCTTTTTTTCTTCTTCGTTTCTTTTTTTCTTTCTTCTCTTCTTTCTTTTTTATTTTTTCTTTTCTTCTTCTTCTTCTTCTTCTTTCCTCCTCTCTCCTCGCGCTGCTCCTTTCTTCATTCCTTCCTTTTTTCTTTGTGCTTTTTCATTTTCATATTAGTTTTTGTTTTTTTCCTTGCTTTTCCTCCTTCTTCTTTTCCCTTTTCTCCTATTTTCTTCTTTTCCTTCGTTCTGCCCATTTTCCCCTCTCCTTCCCCTCCCCCTCATGCCACCTTATCCTTCCCCTCCCTCCCCTCCTCCTTTCCCTCCTCCCCCCTCCCTCCCTTTCCCCCAGCTATCACCGACCAGCCGTGCCAGATGGCTGAGATGTCAGGCTTTAAGCAACCCCTCCCCCCCCTCCCCCCCCTTGCACTTTTACGCTATTGCCTTTTGATGTTTGCCATACACGCCCGCATGGCTGTTCCCACGCCCGCACGCCCACCCACGGTCACAGGGGGTATCCTGCTTGCGTCTTTGAGATGTTCTTGTGGTTTCTGTTGTCAGTTTTTTTTAATTTGTTGTTTTTTTTTTTATTTGATTTGTTTCTGTCTCTTCTCTCTCTCTCTCTCTCTCTCTCTCTCTCTCTCTCTCTCTCTCTCTCTCTCTTCTTCTCTCTCTCTTCCTCTCTCTCTCTTCCTCTCTCCTCCTCTCTCTCTCGTCACTCAATCTCTTTTTCTTTCTCTTTTTTCTTTTCACGTTTTTTCTCCCTCTTTCCCTCCTCTCCTCCCCCCCCCTACTTTAGCACCTTTTCCCTCCACGAACCTAGAGCTTTAAAGCAAGAACTAAAGGGGGGAGGGGGGGGGAGGGGGACGGGGGCGAATTGGCGGACACGGTAAAAGTGACCGCCCACACGCGCCGCCCATGATGGATGCCCTGTTCCGGCGCATTACAGACACGCCCACTTTTATAATGAGGCTGGCGACGGCGCGAGGTGGGGGGGGGGGGGGGGGGGCCTTTTAGAGGGGAGCGGAAGAGGGGAGAGAGAAAGGGGGAAAATCGAGAGAGTGGATTAAAGGGGGAAAGGAGGGGAATGGTTGAGAAAGGGGAGGAAGGTGAATGAACTTTGCTGTGTCTGGATGTCCGGGTTTATTGAATTATTTAAATTTGATGCTTTTTTAATTTTGTATTCCTTAAAAAAAACGTGAATGCTGTATTATTAACTATTGTTGATGTTTCCCCTCCCCCTTATTTTAAATTTGATTGATTATTTTATTTTATTCTTTCTCGTTCTTTTTCCCTATATTTTTTTGTCTCTTTCACTTACACTAATAACATTTTCGAGGCAAAAGGATAAACGGAAAACGGGAAGTGGAGAGAAAACGAGAGGATTACGAAGGATCAAGGAGCGTCGAGTATAGAAAGAAAACGGGAATTAAATGGCTAAATAAGAGAAAACGGGAATTATAAGATTCGCGCCGAATAGAAAACGGGAATCAGGCAATGGAGCGGAAGCCGTCTGCAAGAAATACTAAATGTCTGGAGAAGTTGGGGGAAGGAGGAGGAGGAGGAGGGGGAGAGCGAGGGAGGGAGAGGGGGGTGAGAGCGCCTTCGAGGAAATGAACGTCTGCGAACTTAATCCTCGCAGGAAAATGAAAGAACGGGAGGATAAAGCGAAGGCGTAATAAAGAGAGGAAGGACGGCGGGGTAAACGACGAGAAAGGCGGAAGAAAGCGGGAATGAAGGCTGTTGCAAGTTCGCACCGGATTTTTTTTTTTTTTTTTTTTTTTTTTTTTTCATCTCGGGCGGTAAATTGGAGACTGGAACAAGGGCGAGGAATGTGCCTTTAACAGGAAGGTGGAGACGTGACTGACCAGCCTCTCCCCCCTCTCTCTCACCTCTCCCCTCTCCTCTCCGTATCTTCCTTTCCTCCCCTTCTCCCTCCTCTTTCCTCTTTCCCTTCTCTTCATCCTTTTTTCTTCTCTCCTTTTTCTCTTCTCTCCTTCTTCTCTCCTCTTTTTCTTCTCTCCGTCCCCCTTCTCCCCTTTCTTCTCCCCCCCTCTCCGCTACTATCTTCCCTCACCTGCCCCCCCCCCCTTCTGTGACCTGATGTTGACCTGGGCGAATTAGGGGAGGACACTTCCGTACTTTCCTTGTTAGGAGGTCAGGTGGAGGTCACGGAGTCAGAGGAGAGAGAGAGAGAGAGAGAGAGAGAGAGAGAGAGAGAGAGAGAGAGAGAGAGAGAGAGAGAGAGAGAGAGAGAGAGAGAGAGAGAGAGAGAGACAAAGACAGAGAGAGAAAGAGAAAAGAGAAGAAGAGAGAGAGAGAGAGAGAGAGAGAGAGAGAGAGAGAGAGAGAGAGAGAGAGAGAGAGAGAGAGAGAGAGAGAGAGAGAGCGAGAGAGAGAGAGAAGAGAGAGGCGAGAGAAGCCGTATTCCCAACTCGATGAAATATGTATATTGAGGATTTGGAGGAGAGGGCATAGAAGAGGTGGGGCGTGTGGGTGTGAGTGTCCTGAGCTGCCTGTCATGTGTATATAGAACGATCATCATCGATTTCGGCGATGTTGCGCTGCGGAAACGCGGCAACGGAGACAGGGGGTGGAGTTGACGTGGTTGGCATACCAGAGTGGGAGGAAGTTACGCAGAGGGAGAGGAAGAGACGAATTTGAGGCGCCTGCGAAGACAAGGATAGAAGGAATAACGCGACGACTAAATACAGTGACACCGGGGATTACATGCACTGGCGAACGAACAACGAGGGGGGCCTTGTTGTTGGTTTCCCCCGGGGCCCGGGATACCAACAAGCATGCAACAGTACGGTAACGGTCACATAGGGTCATCCTCTCGGTATTAAACCACTTATTGTGTTGTGGGCTGGGTAGAGTATGATTATTGCTGACGTGTAAACGAGCCCGCCAATAGGAATTAAGTGAAAGCCATAATTGCGCGCCAGGTGCGTAGCGGGTTTGGTGCGAGGAAAAAAATATATTTTGCACAGCAGTCGACCGAATGGGGGAAGAAAGTAGGGATTATATTGAGATGGGCGTGTTACAATAGATTGGTACAAGATGTGTTATGTGCAAAACCTGGCTGGGCAATTCGGCTGTCGAAAAGAAGTCAATATTCATCATTCACACCCAGATTTTGCTGGTCACACAGTACACACACGGTCACACAGAGACATATAGAGACACACCACAAGTATGAGCAGGTCAGCACAGTTCAACATATATATATAATCAGAAGAATAGAAGGAGAGAGAAAAGAAGAGAGAGAGAGAGAGAGAGAGAGAGGAGAGAGAGAAGAGAGAGAGGAGAGAGAGAGAGAGAGAGAAGAGGAGAGAGAGCGATGATTTATGCAGCGCTCCTTCTTGATGGAATGGAAAAGGCCCAGGCTGTCCCTGCGAGCTGGACATGCTGTTGAAAGGGTCCAGGGGGAGGAGGGGAAGGGGGGGGGGGGGGTAGAGAGGGTTGTTCCTAAATTCTGGAAATGATATTTGAAATTAGTCGAGGAAGAGAGATTGGCCGGTGTGTGAAGGGGGGGTCGGGGGGTGTTTTTGGTTTGAAATTGTTAGCGGGCGTTTTGTATCATTTTAGATTTTTTTCTCTCTTTGAATGGGGGAGGGGGATAGATGTATGTCCCTGTGGGCGTGTGTACGGGGGGGGGTGGGGAAGGGGGAGAGGAGGAGGCAAAGGGGGGTAAAATGTGTCCCTGGTGGGCGTGTGTGGGCATGTGGGGGAGGGGGAGTGGGGAGAAGGGGACGTCATGTATGCAAACAGTGTGTGAATATGATGGATCATGAAGGGGCTGGTTGACGGGGCAGGTGAGGCGCCTCTCCCTAATCTACTCTCTCAAGGGGAGGTCTCTTGATTGATGGCTTATACAAATTTTCCATTCCCTTGAAAGGTTTTCCACTCTTCTCCTTCTCTCTCTCTCTGTCTTTCTTTTTTTCCCTTTATCCTTCGTTTACTACTTCACTTTTTTCTCTCTCGTATAATGCTTGTGTATGGTGTGTGTAAGCTCAAATGCATTTAGGCTGCTTTTCTCTCTTCTCTCTCTCTCTTCTCTCTCTCTCTCACTCTCTCTCTCTCTGCTCTCCTCTCTCTCTCTCTCTCTTCTCTCTCCTCTCTCTCTCTCTTCTCTATCTCCCTCTCTCCTCTCCTCTTCCCTCTCCCTCCCTCTCCCCCTCCCCATCCCCCTCCCTCCCCCTCCCCTCTCCCCTCTCCCTATCCCTCTCCCTCCGTCCCTCCCCCTCCTCCCTCCCCCTCTCCCCTCCCCTCTCTCCCCTCCCTCATCCCCTCCTGGCCAGAAATGCATATGTAACGACCAGGGAGCGAATTGCATACCACGGGTTCGCATGCAGCATCGCAGCCATTAAGAGGCTGATCCATTATGCAGATTAGTGATGCTTTGGTCCACTAACACGGGACATTGCTTACACGGCCCGTTAACAAGCCTAATCCGTGTGATTCGGCGGAGTCAAAGAACCGAGAGGCGAGGTCAGGGGTCAGAGGGGTCACGCTAGGTCGCTCGGTTATCTTAGGTCATAGTTGGTGGTGTCGGGAGAGGTCATCTGAAGGTCAAATACCCGCTAACGGTCGCGGTGGTTTCCATTTGCGGGTGATGGGCCGTTCAAGATGACTTTTAAAGGTCGTTATGGTAGTTCGTTGATGTTGATATAGAGCTAATTGGCTTGTTTACGTGGCCAAGTGGAGGCTAGGGCGTGTAAGTGACGAGGGCAAGTTATTAAGGAAAGTGACGAGGGAAGTTATTAGGGAAAGTGACGAGGACAAGTGATTAGGGAAAGTGACGAGGGCAAATTATTAAGGAAAGTGATTAGGGAAAGTGTTTAAGGAAAGTGACGAGGGATGGCGATAAGGGCAAGAGATAGGGGGAAATGAGGGAAAATGACGAGGGCAAATGACAGGGGAAGGTGAGGAGGGCAAGTGACGGTGCATGCGGTAGCGTCTCGGCAATCAATGTAGCTGGCGGTATGCGGTATGTAGGCTATGGCGAGCGCGTTTCCTCCCCCTTTTTCTAATTGGTCTGAGAGTGGATATACCAGGAAAAGGGGAAAGGGGGGGATGGAGAATAGGGGAAAGCTCTTCTCTCTTTCCCCTCATCTGCTCTTCACTCCCCCCCCCATCTCGTCCCCCTCCTCTCTGCGCTGCATTTGTGTTTACGCAATTACCAGCGAGAGCATGGAAGATTTTTTTTATTTATATATATAATTCACCCCGCAGCAGCTGTCTTGTGGGAGACGGGATTATTAATGTAAAAAAAGGGGGGGAAAAGTGATGAGGGGAAATGTGTGAAGTGCGCTGCGGGTGTGGGCTTGTGGGCGTGCTCGTGTGTGCATTTGTGTATGCGTGTGCATTTCCCTATTCACGGCAGAGGGTGGGATGGAGGGGAGGGGGGGTATATATCCTTTCGATTTTGAATGGCTGAGGTGTAGTCAGGTGTTTTCACGCCTCTCCCCTCTCTCTCTCTCTTCCCCTTCGCCCTCCCCTCCCCTACCCTCCCCTACCCGTTTCTTTCTCTCTCCTCTCCTACCTTCCCCCTACCCTACCTACCCTGCCCTATCCATCCCCTCCTTCCCCTACCCATTCCTTTCCCCTCCCCACCCTCCCTCCCCTCCCACCCTCCTTCCCCTCTCATTTCCCCCTCTCCGTCCCTCTTGCAAACCGGGTGAATTTTGTGCTCCTGTAGCGATGTAAATTAATGAGATGTGAGCTCAGGCGGTGCCCGTGGAATGAAAGCTAAACCGAGGGGAGGGCAGAAGAAAAGGGAGAGAGAGAGAGAATGGTGAGTGAGCGAGTGAGCGAGTGAGCGAGTGAGTGAGTGAGTGAGTGAGTGAGTGAGTGAGTGAGTGAAGTGAGTGAGTGAGTGAGTGAGTGAGTGAAGTGAGTGAGTGAGTGAGAGAGAGAGAGAGAGAGAGAGAGAAGAGAGAGAGAGAGAGAGAGAGAGAGAGAGAGAGAGAGAGAGAGGAGTGAGTGAGTGAGTCAGAGACAGACATACAGGGACAGAGAGAGAGAGGGAGGGAGAGGGAGAGAGGTTGGGAATAGGAGAAAGGAAAGAGAAGAAAGGAGAAAAGAAAATGGATCACACACACACAGGCACACCACACATCACACACACCACACACACACACACACACACAGACACACACACACACACACACACACACACACACAGCAGACACAGATATATATATATATATATATATATATATATATATATATATATATATATATATATATATATAGAGAGAGAGAGAGAGAGAGAGAGAGAGAGAGAGAGAGAGAGAGAGAGAGAGAGAGACATGTGGCGCAGCAAGTCGTTATGGCGATTCCTCCTCTGATTGGAGAGAGAAATAGGGGAGGACAAAAACGGTGAATGAAAGGGACAGAAGAGAAAGGGGAAGGAAAAGGGGACGATAGAGAGGGACTACATGTGAGAAGATAATAAAGAAAGGAAAGCGAGTGGGAAAAAGAAAAAAAAAAAAATGAAAGGAGGAACAGAAGGCGAGGAGGAGGAGGAAGAAGAAGAAAAAAGAAAAAGAAGAAGAAGAAGAAGAAGAAGAAGAAAAGGAACAGGAAGGCAAGGAGGGGGGGAGGAAGAGGAGGAGCAGCAGCAGGAGGTGGAGAAGAAGGCAATAATCCAGGAGACAAGAATCAGAATAGAAGAACGGGTGAGGGTGCATGAGATAAAGTAGAATAAACCTTAAGAAAAAGGCAGGGAAGGGGAGAGCGAGGGGAGGCGAGGAGAAGAGCTGGCACTGGCACCCCGCGGCGTGCGTTCCCGAAGGCATTTGCATATGGGCGACGCGAAGGGCGGGGGTGGGTGCAGGCGGACGCTCGCAAGGGCTTTGTCGCACGCACATGCACGCAGGGAGACACGCACACGCGAGTAGAGATACACACAAATCAGTACGATAACAACAGTGGTGAAGGCGATAGCGACAGCAACAATGAGAGAGAGAGAGAGAGAGAGAGAGAGAGAGAGAGAGAGAGAGAGAGAGAGAGAGAGAGAGAGAGAGAGAGAGAGAGAGAGAGAGAGAGAAGAGAGCGAGAGAGAGAGAGCGAACGACGAGAGAGAGAGAGAGACGAGAGAGCCGAGAGAGAGCGAGAGAGCGAAGAGAGAGAGCGAACGAGAGAGAGCGAAGAGAGCGAACGAGAGAGAGACGAGAGAGCGAGCGGAGAGCGAGAGAGAGAACAAGAGCGAGAGAGAGAGAGAGAGAAATAGAAAGAGAGAACAAGAGCGAGAGAGAGAGAGAGAGAAATAGAAAGAGAGAACAAGAGCGAGAGAGAGCAAAAGAGAGAGAGAGAGAGAGAGAGAAGAGAGAGAGAGAGAGAGAGAGAAGAGAGAGAGAGAGAGAGAGAGAGAGAGAGAGAGAAGAGAGAGAGAGAGAGAAGGGAGAGAACAAGAGAGAACAAGAGCGAGAGAGCAGCAAGAGCGAGAGCAGCAGCAAGGGTTCTCCGCGATAGCCTCGTTGTCTTAACGGATTTGTTTGTCCACCGAGAAATGCCGCGAAATCTTTCTTCGGGTGATAAACTGCGGCTCGGTCGGGTATCGGTCGGTCTCTCCCCCCTCCCCATCTCCCCTCCCCCATCCCCTCCCCTCCCTCTCCCCCCTCCCCCCCATCCTCTCCCCTTTGTTTGTTTTCGGGACGCTTTGGAGGGACAACTTTACAAGGGCGATTTCGGTGGCGAAGCGGGGAAGAGGGAGAAAGTAGGAGGGGGGGGGGAGGGTGTGGTGGAGAGGGAGAGATGGAGAGGTTGATAGAGATGGTGAAAGGTAGATGGGGGAGATAGAGATTGGAGGACAGATAGAGATAGAAATGAGAGAGAGAGAGCGAGAGCGAAGAGAGAGAGAGAGAGAGAGAGAGAGAGAGAGAGAGAGAGAGAGAGAGAGAGAGAGAGAGAAGAGAGAGAGAGAGAGAGAGAGAGAGAGAGAGAGCGAGAGAGAGAGAGAGGAGAGAGAGAGAGAGAGAGAGAGAGAGAGAGAGGAGCGAGAGAGAGAGAGAGAGAGAGAGAGAGAGAGAGAGAGAGAGAGAGAGAGAGAGAGAGAGAGAGAGAGAGAGAGAGAGAGAGAGAGAGAGAGAGAGAGAGCGAGAGAGAAAGAGAGAGAGAGAGAGAGAGCGAGAGAGCGCAAGAATGCTAAATATTCCAATAGCAGCGACAACGCTTTGTACCGCCTCCTAGTTGGCTAAATAGAAAATACTTCTAAAACAAACAAACAAACAAACAAAACGCGCAGAGGGCAAGCGACGCGGCAGTAATCGGGAAAAGAAATAGAAGGAAAAAAAGGCGTTAATGAGAGAAGATGAATTTGATAGAAAAGAGCGAGTCATTTGTCATCATTTGTTATCATATTTTGAGGTCATTATAAGGTAAAAAAAAAAAAAAAAAAAAAAAAAAAAAAATTTTAACGGCGTCTGGTGTGGAGTAGGAGGGGGGGTGGGGGAAGGGGAGGGGAAGGGTAAAGGATGCAAAAAAAGTGAAGACGGAAGGTGCAGGGGGGGAGGGGGGCAGAGGGGGAAGGGGTAAGTTTGGTTCAGTTGAGTGCAAAGGAGGGGGGGGGGGGTAGAGAGGGAAGAGGAGGGAGATGCACGTGGGGATAGAGGGGGAGGGGGGAGGGGATGTGCAGGAGGAGCCAGTGAAGGAGAGCGAGAGACTCCTGGAGGAGGCGGCGAAGGAGGGCGGCCGGAGGTGTTAAGTCAGTGGCAGACGCTTCTTTACCCGCATGTTTTTTTTTTTTTTTCTTTTCTTTTTTATTTCCTCTTCTCTCTTTATTTTGACTCCGTTCCTCTCTTCGTTCTTTTGATATTTTGTTTCGTTCTCTTTGATTTTCTCGGTCCTCGTTATTTTGGTTTTTGTTTATTTTTTATGTTTTATTTTTTCTCTTTTTCCTCTTTTTTCTTATCTGTCTTGTCTCCTCTCGTTTCTTTCCTCCTCTTTCTTCTGTCCGGCTTTTCCTCCTTTCCTCTCCTTCTCCCTCCTCCTTTCCAGAACAAGACGGAACGAAGAAAGAATAAAAAAAATGAATAAATAGAAATTGATAAATAAAAATTAAAAAAGAAGAAGAAAAAGAAAAGAGAAAAGAAAGGAAGTAATGAAAAAAAAGTACCAAGAATTACCCGCCTGTGTGCGTGTACGTGTGTGTGTGCGTGTGTGCGTGTGTGTGCGTCTTTGTGCAAGCGCGTGGTTACGATGTGTTAAACCTAGTGCCACATGCAGGCAAGGGGAAAATAGGGGGGGGGGGGGGAGGGATGGAAAGAGGAGGGGGGAGGGGAGGGATGGAAAGAGGGTAGGAGGAGGGGAGGGATAGAAAGAGGGGGTAGGGGTGAGGGGAGGGAGCGAAAGGGGGTAGGGGAGGGGGGGATGAAAGAGGAGGGGAGGGAGAGGGAGGATAGAAAGAGGGGGTAGGGGTGAGGGGGGCATTCCCCACCCGCTGCTGCTGACACTTGTTGGAGAAGGAACAACAGAAAATGGGGAAAGAAGAGACGGGAAGGGGAAACTTGGATTTTTTTTTTTTTTTTTTGGGGGGGGGGGGCGCAGGGGAGATGCTTTGTGTATTTCATCTTTATAATTTGAAATGAGGAAATTGCATTTGTTGTTTTTCGGAATGATTTATGGGGAAATTATGTTAGTTTTTTTTTTGTAATGGGCGGGAAAGGTTGTATGTATATCATATATATATATTTTTTTTTCTCTCTCTCTCTGATTGGAAATTCACGATGGCAGCTTGATAAATTGGTTCTGATTAACGGAAATCGCTTCCGAATTTGAATTAGTTGACTGTAGATAAATCATTGCGCCATTTCGCTTCTGAACCAGAATATTTTTTGGGGGAAAGAGAACATGTGAAAAACGTAAACCAAAAAAAATGCAAATAAAAGGATAACTGAAACACATAAAAAAGGATAAGAAGAAGAAGAAGAAGACAGAACAAGTAGAGAGGAGGAGGAGAGGTGAAAAAGAAGAAGAAGAAGAAGAAGAAGAAGAAGAAGAAGAAGAAGAAGAAGAAGAAGAAGAAGAAGAAGAAGAAGAAGAAGAAGAAGAAAAAGAAGAATACAGAACAAGTAGAGAGGAGGAGGAGGAGGAGAAGAAGAAGAAGAAGATGAAGAAGAAGAAGAAGAAAAAAACAGAATGAGAACCGTCGAAATTACTCGTAAACTCGTTTGACAATTTGTAAATTTAAAATGCAAAAGAGAGGAGGGAATAAAAAAAGAATTGTACAAGAATCCTCGGACAGTTTTTCGCCAAGCTATAATTTTAAGGCGAAGGGCAGAGTTTGGTCGGGGTTTGAAGGGGTGGGGTGGGAGGGGGAAGGGAGGGGTGAGGGTGATGGGGTTGGGGGAAGGAGAGGGGGTGAGGGTGATGGGTTGGGGAGGAGGGGGGGGAAGGGAGGGGGTGAGGGTGATGAGGTGGGGAGGGAGAGGGGGTGAGGGAGATGGGTGGGGAGAAGGGAAGGGTGAGGGTGATGGGGTTGGGGGAAGGGGGGGTGGGGGTGATGGGATTGAGGTGAGGAATGGGGTGGGGGGAAAGGAGAGGGTAAGGATGGGATGGGGGAAGGGAGAGGGGTGAGGGTGATGGGGTGGGGGAAGGGAGGGGGTGAGGCGAGGGAGGGGGGCGGGTTGGCGGGTTGGCGTGGACTTGTGACACTAAGTAAAAGGTGTCAGTTGATGAGCTTTTGTGGGTTTGCCGAGGAAATGGAAAGTTCTGGAGACATGTAAGTATTTATGTGCGTGTTCGTGTGTGTTTTGTGTGGAGTAGATGCACGAGTGTTTTTCGGGTATTTTTCTTTTTTTTTTCTTTTCATATTTTTTCTTTTTTTATGTGATTTTTTGTGGGATTTTTTTTCTCGATGTGTGGGGTTTTCTTAGCAAGGAGGAGGGGGAAGGAGGGGGTGGGACGGGGAGGACGAGAAAAAAAGGAAGGGGAGGAGGAAAGCGAAGAGGAGAAGGGAGAGAGAGGAGGAGGAGGAAGGCGAAGAGGAAGAAGAAGGGAAGGAAGAGGAGGAGGAGGAGAAAGATGAGGAGAAGAAGGTGGAAAAGTAGAAAAAAAGACGAGGAGAATAAGAAAAGGAAGAGGAAGAAGAATGGAGGAGGAGGAGGAGGAGAAGGAGAAGGATTAGGTGTTCAGAGTAGGGTGGTCGAGAACAAGGATATTTACGAGAGCGATAAAGGGGTTTTTAGAATAATGGGTGGGCGGGCCAGTGTGGGGATAGATAATTTAGGGTTTGTTTAATGAAGTCCGGCCCTTGAGCGGAGCGTCGGGGGGGGGGGGGGGGGGGAAGGTGGGGGATGAGGTGGGGAAGGGGATAGGGTAGTGGGGGGGATGGGGAAGGGGGGAGTGGAATGGGTGGAGGGGAGGGGATGGGGAAGGGGGTTAAGGTGGGTGGGGACGGGATGGGGTTTGGGGTAAGGTAGGTGATGGGGAAGGGTTGGGATTTGGGGGGGGGTGGGGGGGGGGGGAGAGGACGAGACGGGGTTAACTTTTTCTATTAAAGAGGACAGCGTCGCGGGGACCGAGTTAATACATAAATTAGGCCCGGCGAGAGACCACCGCCTTTGCGAGGGATAAACAGAGACCAGAAACACCTTTTGTAGAACACGAAGAAGAATTTCGGAGGAGGTCACGGAGAGAGGGAGGAGGGGAGAGGGAGAGAGGGAGAGGGAGGGGAGAGGAGAAGGAGAAGGAGAAGGAGAAGAGAGGAGAAGAGAAGGAGAGGAGAGGGAGAGGGAGAGGAGAGGAGAGGGAGAGGGAGGGGAGAGGGAGAGGGAGAGGAGAGGGAGAGGAGAAGGAGAAGGAGAGAGGAGGAGAGGAGAGGGAGAGGGAGAGGGAGAGGGAGAGGGGAGGGAGAGGGAGAGGGAGAGAGGGAGAGAGAGAGAGAGAGAGAGAGAGAGAGAGAGAGAGAGAGAGAGAGAGAAGAGAGAGAGAAGAGAGAGAGAGAGAGAGAGAGAGAGAGATGCCAAGGGGAGGGAAGAAGGAGGATAGGGAGAAGAGAGAGAGAGAGAGGAGAGAGATAAAGGGTATCGCGTTCCTTCCGACGGCGCGAGGGAGTAAATAGATTAGCAATGGAATATTGGTTGGTGAGGGCTCGGTGGCGACAGGGAGGAGGAGGAGGAGGAGGAGAAGGAAGGAGAGGTGAGGAGAGATGGAGGAGGAGGGAAGGAGAGGAGGAGGAAGAAGAGGAGAGGAGGAGGGAGAAGAGAGGAGGAGGGGGGGAAAGAAGGAGAGGAGGAGGAAAGGAGAGAGGATGGGGTAGGAGTGCAGGAGGGAGAGGGAGAAGGAGAGGAGGAGGAAGAAGGAGAGAGAAGGAGAGGAGGAGGAAGAAGGAGAGGAGGAGGAGAAGGAGAAGGAGAGGAGGAGGAGGCGAAGAAGAGAATAATAAGAAAAGTGAAAAAAAAGAAAAGGAGGAGGAGAAAAAAAAAAAGAGATGAAAAAGAGAAAAGGAGGAGGAGATGATAACGCGCGAGGATCCTGACGGGTCCTGACGAGCGGCTCCTCGAATAATGGCGGAGCGAGAGATAGACGAAATGTCGGGTAAGTGGAATGGATTGAGAGTTGATAGTTGCGCCGGAGGAACCGACACCAGGACACTTAAAGAGGCTCTCGGACAAGGCGGTGGGCGGGCGGGAACAAATGGAGGACAAGGAAGTTAATTGATAACAAAAAGGGTGTAAGCAAGAGATAGGAGGGAGAGGGAGAGGGAGAGAGTGGGAGAGGGAAGAGAGAGAAGCGATAAAACAATGCAGTGCCTTTGTCTCGTTCTCTATAAATCTTTGAAGAGAAGACTATTTTCTTGTCTGTTTTGTTGCCTCTCCTTTCACCTCATTTTATCCCCTTTGTTCACTTCTGTTTTCATCTTGTTCATCTTCTTTTCCCTCTTAGTCGCCTTCTTCCATTTCTTCTTCGTTCATTTTCACTTTCCTCTCGTCCACCTTCTTTCCTTCTCATTACGTTCTTCCCCTCCTCCATCATCATCATCTTCCTCCTACCTTCCATCTTACCCTCCCCCTTCTCCTCCCCCCCTCCTTCGCAGCCACCCTCCCCAACCACCCTTATCAAGACCCCAATAAAGATTGCACCCAAGACAATTAGGACCTGTTGACGCGCCCGGGTCCCTGTTTGACCAGCATTAAGCGAGAAAATATCACACTCACACATACGTACACACACGCACGCACACCACACACACACACCACACACACACACACGGGTGGTGGGGACAGACACGCGCGTACAGCTGAGCGTCAATGGTGATGGGTGTATGTATGTATGTATGTTTGTAGTGTGTTTTCACGTGTGGATGAAAAGTGCTTGTTGAGTTGTTTGTTTGTCTTTTCTTTCGTATTCTCGCTTTTTCTCTCTCGTTTTCGCTCTTCCTCACTTTCTCCTCTCTCTCCTTCCCAATCTTTTCTCTCCCCCCTCACCTTCACCCCCCCCCCTCTCTCCTTCTTCTTGTTTCTTTTTTCTCCCTCTCCATCTACCCCCCCCCCCCGCCAGTTGTCTCTCTACACACACTGATATACCTACCCATACCGGCATTCTTACACACACACACACACACACACACACCACACACACACACACACACACACACACACACACACACACACACACACACACACACACACACACACACACCCACACGTCGTCCACGTTTACTCCTACTCCTACTACTCGCTTTTAGTCTCGCGAAAATGAGCAAACACGCCCCTTAATTGGCGCTGGAGGAAATCTAAGCGGGGGCTTCTTTCCTCCGCGCTGATCTCCGAAGCAAATACGACCAGGGTGGCGGTGACTAAAGGGCGAATTTGCGAGCAGGTGTTTTTAGGGCGTCGATTCCGAGGACGGGGAAAAGGGATCCTGGATGCGGGCGGGGGAAGGGAGGAGGAGAGGAAGGAAGGGAGGGAGGGAGGGAGGGAGGAGGAGGGGAGGGAGGGAGGAGGGAGGGAGGGAGGGGAGGGAGGGGGAGGGAGGGAGGTTGGGAGGAAGGAAAGAAAGGGAGGAGAAGAATGTCTCTTTGAGTAAGAAGGTTTTGTCTTCGGTTTTTTTCTTGTTCTTGGGTTAAGTCTTCTTGTTTTTTTTTTATTGATTTATTCCTGTTTTTGTTGGCGGTAATTTATTCATGTGTCGTTTTGCTATTATCATCATTATCGTTGTCATTATTTTGTATGTTTTAAATTTATTGCTCTTCGCGTTTCCCCTTGCCCTCTCTCTCTCCTCGTCTTCTCTCTCCTCCTCGGAAGTCAAGACTTCTACAAGATTTTGCTTCCGATCATTAAAAGGGATGGATGGACGCCCTTCCCCCTCCTCCCCCCCACTCGATCCCCTTCTCTTCCTCGCCTCCTTCTCCCTTTCTCCTTCCTTTCCTACATTTCCCCTCCCTCCCTTCCCTCTCCCTCTCTATCTCATCTTCCCCTTTTCCCTCCCTTCCTCTCCCCTCGCCCTCCTTTCCTTGCCTTCCCTCCCCTTCCCCTTCCCCTCCCTCCCTTCCTCTCCCTTCCCTTCCCTTCCCCTTCCTCTCCTTCCCTTCCCTTCCCTTCCTCTCCCTCCCTTCCCTCCCTTCCCTCCTCCCCCCCTCTCCTCCCCCCTCCCTCACCCAAGCGTGGCACAAGAACCATAGAGAGAGGAAGTTCGCAAGTGATTTATTTCTGTTTTCTCTGTGATTCCCTTTTTCTTCTTTTATTTATTCTATTTTGCGAGAAGGCGAGGCGAGGGTTCAAAGACCACAGACAGACAGGCAGTCAGACGGACTGACAGACGGGACGGCGGGACGGAGGACATAAATAATCGCGGGAGATAGAAATAAGAGAGCATAAAGGAGGAGAATAAATAAAGAGTTTCCCCCCCCCCTCCTCCCTCAACCCCCAACGCCCCCAAACCCCCCCTCAGCCCGCCGCAACCCCCCTCCCTCCTCCCCCGCCCCCCCCCGTCCCCCACCTCCCATGACAGGAGGGACAAGCACGCTATGACAAACGCACAGACAGATGATCTCCCACAGACAGACATAGAGACAGACAGACGCTGCCTAATAGAAAACGCGAGAGACAGCGAGAGGCGGCGTTAATTGAGCTGCAGGGTACACGTGTACATTGCCTCTGTCCTCTCCTCTCTCTCTCTTCTCTCTCTCTCTCTCTCTCTCTCTCTCTCTCTCTCTCTCTCTCTCTCTCTCTCTCTCTCTCTCTCTCTCTCTCTCTCTCTCTCTCTCTTCTCTAGCTACTAGCTTGCTCTGAATCGTCTCTCTGTTTTTTCTGATCTCTGTCCTTCCCCTTTTTCTTTCTCTTTTTTATCTCTTTTTTCTCTCTCTTCTTTATTTTTTATTCTCTTCCTTCTCCCCTCCCCTTCCTCTCCCTCCCCTCCCACCCTCTTCCCCTCTCCCCCTCCCCTTTACCCTCCCCTACCCCCTCCCCCTCCCATCTCTCCCTCTTCCTCCCTCCCCCCCTTCACCCTCCCTCCCCCCCCCCTTCACCCTTCCCTTCCCACCCTTCCCCTCCCTCTCCCCTCCCCCCTTCACCCTCCCTCCCTCCCTCCCTCCCTCCCTCCCTCCCTCCCTCCCTTCACCCCTCCCCCTCCCTCCTCCCTCTCCTCCCGCTGATCTCCCTCGTCAGCGGCGACTGAAAGGGCGACACTGATGCAATTTATCCAGCCGTTACTCAGTCCTCGGCCGCTGCGAATGGCCGTTTAAGTCGGGCGGGGAATGTCGGGCCGGATCGAGGAATCCCGGGCTTACTACGGCCGCTATTTGTGAGGCGGGGCGCTGTCTTTTCGGGCGCGCGCGCTCTCTCGCTCCTCGTTTGCACTCTGCGCCTGTCTCTCGTCTGGAGCTCTCGTTGCTCTCTTTTGCCTGTCTCTGCTGCGAGCTCTTCGTTAGCTATCTGTCTGTCTCTGTCTCGAGCTCTCGTTTGCTCTCTTTTGCCATCTGCTTGTTCTCTTTGTCTCTGTCCGTTCTGTTTGTCTTTGTGTCTCACTCCTGTTCTGGCTGTCTCTTTGTATCTGTCTCTCTCTCTGTCTGTCTCTTTGTCTCTCTTTCCCTTCTTTTCTCTCTTCTTCCCTCCCTTTCCCCTCTCTCTCTTCGGACGGGAGGAGGGGGAGGGTTGTTCTCGTCTCTACTAATCTATTACTGCTTCTTTCTTTCTTCTCTTTCATCTTCCTTCAACTTCTTCCTCTATCCATCCATGTCTATATGTCTACCAGTTGTCAGTCTATCTATCTATCTGTCTGTCTCTCGTGCGCGCGCGGCGGAGATGTTGATTAGTTCGGGCGTGAGGGCGTGATTCAGAGCCGGGCCGCCGGGGGATGGGCGTGTGGGCGGTGGGCGTAGAGGGTCGCCTGGGAATGACGTTGATTGACACTCGTAACGTGAGTGCGGGGTCGGGGTGGGGAGGGGTGTTAGAGGAAGGGGTGGGGAGGGGGTGTTAGAGGAAGGGGTGGGGGGGGGTGTTAGAGAAGGGGGGAGGGGAAGGGGTGTTCGAGGAGGGGTGGGGGAGGGGAATGGTTAGAGGAACGGGTGGGGGGTGGGAGGGTTAGAGGAAGGGGTGGTTAAGGGGAGGGGTTTGTTAGAGGAAGGGGGGGGGGGAAGGGGAGGGGGAGGGGGCCCGTGTTGCTGGAGTTTGATGACGGTGCTTCGGTTGAGGATGGCTGGGCGGCGATAGATGGGAAGTCAGTCAATCAGGTCAGGTTAGGAAGTCAGTCAGGATGCGTCAGGGCAGTCAGCTCCGGTTCAGTCTCTCCCGCCTGTCTTGTCTATATGTCTACCTGTCGGTCTGTCTCAGTCAGTTCAGTCCATTCTGTTCCAGTCCTCCGTCTGTCTGTCTGTCCTATCTGTCTCAGTCAGTCCGTCGTCAGTTCAGTCTCAGTCAGTCAGTCAGTCGGAGGGACCGTGTTCAATTGACTGACTGATGACGACGCACAGGAGGACAAGAACACAAGCAAGCCGAGACAAAGACACGATGGCGGGGCGAGACAGAGAGACAGACAGACAGACAGACACCGAGAGATAACGAGCAACGAAGGCATTTCGAAGGCGGAGTCCCAGCCGCCTCGTGCCTCCTGGTCGTTTATCCCGCTTCGGCCTTTCCGCTTCTCCTGTTTTATCCGTTGTATTCTGTCTTGTTTATATCCTGCTTGTATTCTGTCGTTATTAATGTTTTATCCCTGGTCCGTTTATTCTGGCTCTTATCCTGTCCGGTTTATTCTGCTTATTCTGTCCGTTTATTATGTCTTATCTGTCCGTTTTCTTGCTTTATTCTGTCCGTTTATTATGTTTTATCAAGTCTATTTATCCTGTTCTATTCTGTCCGTTTATCCCTGATTGACCCTGTCCATTTTTTCCTGTTTTATCCTGTCCGTTTTTTCCTGTTTTACTCCTGTCCGTTTTTTCCTGCTTATCCATCCATGTATCCTGCTATTATCCTCTCCGTTTATCCCGCTTTAATTATGTCGCCTCCGAGGAATCCTGACATCGCCGGAATTTGGATTAACATGCGATTTGAAGTCAGTCGTAAACTTGTTCTCTTGTTCTGAGAGAGAGAAAAAAAAGGGGGAGAGGGAAAAAAATGAGGAATGCAAGAGGTAGAAGAATGAAGAAGGGAGGAGGTTGGAGGAGGAGGATGAAGGAAGGAGGTGGAGGAGAGTGGAGGAGGTGGAGGAAGGAGGAGGCAGGAGGAGGAGGAAAGGAGGTGGAGGTGGAGGGAGAGGAGGAGGAGGGAGGAGGAGGAAGGAGGAGAGGAGGAGGAGGAGGAGGAGGGAGGAAGAAGAAGAAGAAAAGAATGAAGAGAAGAAGAAGAAGAAGAAGAAGAAGAAGAAGAAGACCAGAAGAAGAAGAAAGAGAAGATGTGGAGAAGAGAAGAAGAAGAAAAGAAGAAGAAGAAGAAAGAGGTTTGAGAAGAAGAAGAAGAAAAGAAAAAATTGGGTTTGGAACAGGGAAGGATGGAACTATAGAGGATAACTGGGCGAGGAAAGGAAGACGAAAGAGGACTGAATAAACGGAGTAGAGGGAATAACCAGAGAATCGGAGGCAAGGATTGGGACCAAGGAGAACGCCAGGTGAAGATTCGGATGCAAGCGGGAAGGCAACAGATTGGCCTTTCGAATCATGCATCGCCGACACCCCCCCCCCCCTCCCCCCCCCCCTCCGCCACTGACCTTTCACAGCCGTGTTTTAGCGTCACAAAGGCCATTTACCTTTCGTCACTGTTTATCACCTTTCGTCACCTTTCAACATCTTTCGTTACCTTTCATCACTTTGATTGGTGTCTGGTTGCGTGTCTGTGTCTCTCGGTCGGTTTGTCTGTCTGTCTGACCTATCTGTCTTTCTCTCTTGTGTCTATGTCTCTCTCTCTCTTCTCTCTCTCTCCCTTCTCGCTTCCTTATCTATCTATCTATCTATCTCTCTCTCTCTCTCTCTCTCTCTCTCTCTCCTCTCTCCTCTTCTCTCTCTCTTCTCTCTCTCCTCTCTCTCTCGTCTCTCTCTCTCGTCTCTTCTTGCTCTCTCTCTCTCTCTTGCTCTCTCTTAGCTCTTCCTCTCTTGCTCTCTCTTGTCTCCTCTTGCTCTCTCTCTCTCCTCGCTCTCTCTTCATCTCGCAGGCTTATCTCTCTCTCTCTCTCTCATCTCTCTCCTCCCCTCTCTTTTTTTCCTCTCCTCTCTCTTCGTTCGCTCTCCTCTCCATCTCTCTCTCTCCTTCTCTCTCTCTCTCTCATTCCTTCTTCCTTCTTCGCTACTCTGCTCTGCGTTTTGTTTTCAGGAAGGAGATCGAAGAGAAAAGAAGAAAAGGGGGAGAAGCGGGAGAGGGGGAGAGAAGATGAGGGGGGAAACGGAGGAGAGGAAGCCGAGAAGAGGGGTGGGAGGGGAGGAAGAGGAAGGGGGCGTAAAGGGGGAGGAGGGGAGGGGGAATTGGGAGGAGGGGAGGGGGAAGGGGGGAGGTAGGGAGAGGAGGGGGAGGGAGGGAGGGGGGAGGGGAGGAGGAGGAGGGAGGGGGGGGATAGGGAATAGGGGAAAAGCGGAATGGGCTTATGTGTCTTCATGTAATTAAGGTTTCTATTGGTACAGCAGAGAACTATTTACTCTGTTTATTGGTGTTGATGAGTGGGGATGAGAGAGAAAAAGAAGAAGAGAGAGAGAGAGAGAGCAGCAGAGAGAGAGAAGGAGAGAGAGAGGAGAGAGGAGAGAGAGAGAGAGAGAGACAGACAGACAGACGAGACAGAGAGAGAGAAGAGGGGGGGGGCAGAGATAAGAGAGAGAGAGAGGGAGAGAGACACAGAGACAGACGAGCAGGGAGAGAGAGAACGAGGAAATGAAAGGAGAGGGAAGAAAGAGGGCGAAGGGGAAAGATGATCGCTAAGTACGGGAAATGAAATAATAGTGGAATAAAAGTGGGCAGTAAAAGGGGATGAAGAATTTGGAAAAAGGGAGCAAGCTGAATGATTTTGTTATATAAATGATTTGGTATTTGTAATTAAAACCGCTCGCGCTTCTCGTTCTTGTCGAAAATCGGCATACCATGAAGAGCGATATATTACGAAATCGAAGATGAGAGTGAGAGAGAGAGAGAGAGAGAGAGAGAGAGAGAGAGAGAGAGAGATAAGAGGGTGGGAGAGAGAGAGAGAGAGATAAGAGGGTGGGAGAGAGAGCAGAGAGAGCCGAAACATGAGAGAGACGAGAGAGAGAGAGAGAGAGAGAGAGAGAAGAGGAGGAGAGAAGAGAGAGAGAGAGGGTAGAGAGATCGAGAGAGTAGACAGAGGAATGAGAGAGAGATAGAGGGTGGGGAGGAAGTAGAGAGAGAGATGATAAGAGGNAGCTGCAAAGGGAACCATCTGTCCTGAAGCTGCAAAGAACCATCTGTCCTGAAGCTGCAAGGAACCATCTTCCTGAAGCTGCAAAGGAACCATCTGTCCTGAAGCTGCAAAGGGAACCATCCTGTCCTGAAGCTGCAAAGGGAACCATCTGTCCTGAAGCTGCAAAGGGGAACCATCTTGTCCTGAAGCTGCAAGGGAACCATCTGTCCTGAGCTGCAAAGGGAACCATCTGTCCTGAAGCTGCAAAGGGAACCATCTGTCCTGAAGCTGCAAAGGGAACCATCTGCCCTGAAGCTGCAAAGGGAACCATCTGTCCTGGAAGCTGCAAAGGGAACCATCTGTCCTGAAGCTGCAAAGGGAACCATCTGTCCTTGAAGCTGCAAAGGGAACCATCTGTCTGAAGCTGCCTTGGAAGCTGCCAAAGCAAACCATCTGTCCTGAAGCTGCAAAGTGAACCATCTGTCCTGAAGCTGCAAAGGTAACCATCTGTCCTGAAGCTGCAAAGGGAACCATCTGTCCTGAAGCTGCAAAGGGAACCATCTGTCCTGAAGCTGCAAAGGGAACCATCTGTCCTGAAGCTGCAAAGGGTTGGCCTTTGGCGAGTTCTCTCTCTCTCTCCTTTCCCTCTGTTGATTACAAAGAGACGAAGGAACAAGCAAACAGACAAAGGAGGCAGATTTTCCGCCGTCAACAACAACAACAACAACGACAACAAACAACAAAGCCTTCAACAACAACAGGAACAACATATGAGAGCGACAGCAATTGGAGAATGGGAGAGAAAGTCAAAGATTAGTTTGCAGAGGGGAAGACAGAGCCAAACGGAGTAGGAGATATGGAAGGAGAGGAATTGAAAAAAGAAGGTGAAGAAGAATATAGTAGAGAAGAAGAGAGGAGGGAGGAGGAGAAAGAGGTAAGGAGGTGAAGCGCCCTAAGAGCTCGTGACTTATATGTGGCGTATAAAAGAAGAAGAAGTACTAATAGAAGCAGTGGTATTAGAAGTAATGGATATTGACATTAAGCTAAAGTATATGAGATTAAGAAGGTGAATTGAAGTAAACGATGTGGAGAGAAGAAGAACGATAAGAATGAAGATAGAAAGAGTAGAGAGAAGATAGTGAGTAAGAAGAAAGAAAAGAAGACGAGAAGTAAGTGAAAGAGGAGAGAGAAGAAGTGTAAGAAATGAGACTGTGAAAAAGTTAGAAAGTGAAAGATGCGAGGAGATAGAAGTGAAAGAAGTAAGGAAGGATTAAGGAAGGGGAGTTCTGATGAGTTATAAGCGCCCCGTATTTCACTCTGTCATGCTATCATATAAAGTGATAACATCGGAAAGTCAAAAAATAGAGAATAATAATTGTCATAGCGTTTATATAAAATAAGCCAATAAAAATAAAAAATAATATTAATTTAAATAAAAAAATAAATAGCATAAGTGACTATAAATAGTGTACCATAACGCTCTTCAGTGCATAACTTTAATTTACTTAATGAAGGAACACGTGGCGATCTAGCAACATACAGAGGAGGATAGGTACAGGTTGTGTTTATTTTGATACGCACCAGTTCTCATATATATAAGTCAAACAACTATATATACTCTATGATAATTGTAATGTCAAAAAACGCTCTACAACAACTATAACATAACAACAGCTAGATACTGTAGCATATTACGCTATTATCTTCATGCAACTCGTTGAATCCTATTTATTGTTTCAACTTTACTACATATTATAATATATACTTATAATAGGTAGCCTATATATATGCCGTGTATTGTATTTCTCAATCAATTACTCATCTTATTTCGCGTGCCTCCGTGTACTAATAATTCAGTACCCGGTGCGATAGTTTCGATAGAAGTGATATATAATATATATGAGCACTAGTATGTAGTGACTATATATTAGTGCATATCATACCTTTAGATACCCTCCAATATTTGCTCATTATACGAAGCGGACTATTGCTTACTCTGTCGGATAGCCGTTAAATAGTCATACATATATAGCTACTACCACTAAGTATTCACTGTAGTATTTTTGCTTCCCACGTTCTGCGCTTTATGATTCGATAGCCCGCTGCTGCTATATTCGATATATATATATAATTATTTATTTATATGTCGGTTGTGT
>NW_020870966.1:37500-42500 GCF_003789085.1 Penaeus vannamei
CTCACTCCCCCCCCACCCTCCAACCCCCCTCATCATCCCCCCTCCACCCCCACCCCACCCCCTTCACCCCCTCTCACACTGCGCGAAGAACCGGCGTTGGCCTGACGACGGGCGCCCCTCACTCCCCCACCCCACCCTCCCAACCCCCCTCATCATCCCCCCTCCACCCCACCCCACCCCCTTCACACCCCTCTCACCTGCGCGAAGAACCCGGCGTTGGGCCTGACGACGGGGCGCCCCTCACTCCCCCCACCCCCACCCTCCCAACCCCCCTCATCATCCCCCCTCCACCCCCACCCCACCCCCTTTCACACCCCCTCTCACGCTGCGCGAAGAACCCGGCGTTGGGCCTGACGACGGGGCGCCCCTCACTCCCCCACCCCACCCTCCCAACCCCCCTCATCATCCCCCCCTCACCCCCACCCCACCCCCCTTCACACCCCTCTCACCTGCGGCGAAGAACCCGGCGTTGGGCCTGACGACGGGGCGCGCCGCCTTGACCGTCTCGTAGGCGAAGCGGAGGCTCATCTGCGGGAGGTCCGGCTGTCCGACGAGGGCGGCGATGGCCAGGCTGGAGGAGCGGCTGATCCCGGCCAGGCAGACGGTGGCCAGGCCCGTGCCTCTCTCTCTGAAAGGGGGGGGGAGGAGGGTTGGAGGGGGAGTGGGAGAGGGGGGTGAGGGAGAGGGGAGGGAAGGGGAGAGAGAGGGAGAGGAGGGATGTGGGGGGAGTGGGGAGGGGATGGGGTGAGAGGGGAGAGGGAGAAGGAGGGGGGAGACGGGGGGGGGTAGTGGGTAGAGGAGGGAGAGGGGTGAAGAGGGAGAGGTGGGAGACGGGGGGGAGAGGGGAGAGGGGGTGATAAGACTGGAATTCAGCGCTTGAATGTGTAGATTTTTTTGCATATTAATTTTGTATTTGGATATCTATTTTTTGGCATTATTTTTGCATATTCATTTTTAATGCATTTTTCTTTAATTTATTCTAATGTTTGCATTTTTTGGGTATTTATATTTTTGCACATTTATTTTTTTGCATATTTCTTTTCTTTCCACTTTTTTACATATTTATTCTTTAGCAAATTAAGTTTGGAATATTTTATTTACTTGGAATATTTTTACGTCTATTCTTTAACTATGCAGCTCAAAATGGGAATGAATCTGGCCCTAAAAATAAAGTGCAAAATAGCCTTTTTTATAATCCATGGTGAATTTGGCATCTGATTGCCGAATGAGAGAAATACCCTGGGAAAATTCGACACAACATGGACATTAAAAAAGATAATTACATATTTACAAAAAAAAATTAAGTTATTTATCAATTTTAAAAAAAGGTAGCATTTTACAAAATTTTTATTATTTAATCAATTAATATAATAATTACATTTTTACAAAAAAGTTATTTATCATTATCTAAAAATGGCAAATTACATATTTAAAAAAATGAATTATTTATAAATTATCTAAAAAAGGCAATTACATATTTACAAAAAGGAAGTTATTTATCAATATTTAAAAAAGGTATTACATATTTACAAAAAAATGGTTATTTATCAATTATTTAAAAAGGCAATACATATTTGCAAAAAAATGAAGTACAATTATTAAAAAGGTAATTACATTTTTACAAAAATGAAGTTTTATCAATTATCTAAAAATGGCAATTACATATTACAAAAAAATTCATCAATTATTAAAAAAGGCAATTACATATTTAACAAAAAATTAAGTTATTTATCAACTATTTATTACCAATTATCTATTTTCCAACTTATTACCAGCAACATCATCACAAATAGTCAGACCTAAAAAAAAAAAAAAAAAAAAAAAAAAAAAAAAAAAAAAAAAAAAAAATCATAAAAAGAAAAAAAAAAAACAACAATTCCTCAAGCCAACTTAGATAAGAAGAAGAGAAAAAAAAACGAAAAGAGAGAAGAGAAAGAAGGAAAGAAACGATTTAACATAAAATGAAAAAAACAAAAAAAAAAATAAGAAGAAACGAGTAAGAAGAGAAAATAGAGAGAGAGAGAGAGAGAGAGAGAGAGAGAGAGAGAGAGAGAGAGAGAGAGAGAGAGAGAAGAGGAGAGAGAGAGTGAGAGGAGAGAGAGAGGAAGAGAGAGAGAGAGAGAGAGAGAAGAGAGAGAGAGAGAGAGAGAGAGAGAGAGAGAGAGAGAGAGAGAGAGAGAGAGAGAGAGAGAGAGAGGAGAGAGAGAGGAGAGAGAGAGAGAGGGAGGAAGAGGAGGAGGAGGAGGAGGAGGAGGAGAGGAGGAGGAGGAGGAGAGGAGAGGAGGAGAGAGGAGGAGGAGGAGAAGGAGGAGGAGAAGAGGAGAAGGAGAGAAGAAGAAGAAGAAGAAGAAGAAGAAGAAGAAGAAGAAGAAGAGAGAAGAGAAGAAGAAGAAGAAGAAGAAGAAGAAGAAAAGAAAAAAAAAATAATAAGGAAAAGATTAAGACAATCAACAAAAAACCCAGTAAAACAACCAACCAACCAACCAACCAACAAACAAAAAAGAAAAAAAAGAAACGAAAACAAAAAAAACCAACCAACCAACCAAACAAAAAAAAAAACGAAAAAAAAAAAAAAAACTTCCTTCCTCCTCTCTCTCCCTCGCTCTTACTCCGGCACTCGGCGAACTCCTGCGCCACCCTCGGGAAGTAGGGACTCAGGTCCTGGTCGCACTCGTCCCGCAGCTTGACCTCGATCACGGTCACGCTCTGGAGGTCAAGGGGAAAGGGTTGGAGCCATGGGGGTCAAAGGGAGCATGGTCAGCGAGGTATGGTATGTGTAAATACGTATATATGTATCTATAATTTGTGGATGAATGGTGGATCAATCAATCAATATATTTATCTATCTATTTGTGAATGGATCTGTCAATTAATAATTTATCTATCTATATCTATTTGTGAATGGATCATCTAATATCTATTTGAATGGATCAGTCATCAATATATCTATATCTATTGGTGATCGGATCAATCAATTAATCAGTTATTCTATCTACCTATCTATTTATGTCTATCTACATACCTACCTTTCTATCTGTCTATCTATCTATATCTATTTGTGAATTAATGGATCAATCAATATATTTATCTATCTACCTATCTATTTATGTCTATCTACATACCTACCTTTCTATCTATCTATCTATATCTATTTGTGAATTAATGGATCAACCAATCTATTTATCTACCTATCTATTTATGTCTACATACATACCTACCTTTCTATCTATCTATCTACATAGTTAAGAATACACAGTTTAAGAACAATATACATATACATAAGACTCGATTCTCTGGACTCTTATTAATGTCATTATTATCATTATTGTCATTATTATCATTATTGTCATTATCTTCATCCTTATTACTATTACTATCATCATTACTATCACTTCTGTTTTGACTTATTGACATATTATAAAATATCCTTTTTATTGACTTATTACCTACCTTATCACGAATTATATTTTCTTTGTTTATTCTTACTTATCATGTTAATCAGTTCATTATTAATCATCATTCTCTTTCATTCATTTCTTATCAATCATGATTCTATAAAATTATTTATAATTACTTCCAGTAGCTTATTACTGTTTTATTTACCACCGTTTTTCTAATTAATTATTTTTTCATTAATCTATCACCAATTATCTTTTCTATCATCGTATTACTAATTATCCTTTTCCTTCTCCTTTCTTTTTATCAATTCGTTATTCTTTCCTCTGCTATTCCCCTTTTACTAATCCTCCTTTTCACTCCTATCCCTTCATTACTAATCCTCCTCCTCTTCCTCCTTTCCTCTCCTATTTTCTTATTATCTATCCTCTCTTATAACCTTATTCCCAATCCTCCTTTTCCTCCTCCTCCTCCTGTCCTTTCTTATCCCCCTTTTCCAATCTTCCCTTCGCTTCCTCCTCCTCCTCCTGTCCTTTCTTATCCGCTAATCCCCAATCCTCCTCCCCTCCTCCTCCTGTCCTCTCCTATCCCTCATTCCCAATCTTCCTCCTCCTCCTCCTGTCCTCTCCTAATCCCCAATCCTCCCTTCGCCCCTCCTCCCTCCTGTCCTCTCCTATCCCCTTATTCCCAATCTTCCTCCTCCTCCTCCTGTCCTCTCCTAATCCCAATCCTCCCTTCGCTCCCTCTCCCTGTCTTTTCTTATCCCCCCAATCTTCCTTTTCCTCCTCCTGTCCTTTCTTATCCCCTTATTCCCAATCTTCTTTCCTCCTCCTGTCCTTCCTATCCCCTCATCCCCAATCTTCCTTTTCCTCCCCCTCCTTCCTCCTGTCCTCTCCTATCCCCTAATCCCCAATCCTCCTTTTCCTCCTCCTCCTGTCCTTCTTATCCCCTTACTCCCAATCTTCCTCCTCCTCCTGTCCTCTCCTATCCCCTAACCCCCAATCCTCCCTTCGCCTCCTCCTCTCCCTCCCTTCCTCCTCCTGTCCTCTCCTATCCCCTAACCCCCAATCCTCCCTTCGCCTCCTCCTCTCCCTGTCTTTTCTTATCCCCTTATTCCCAATCTTCCTTTTCCTCCTCCTGTCCCTTATCCCCTTATCCCAATCTTCCTTTTCCTCCTCCTCCTCCTGTCCTCTCCTATCCCCTTATTCCCAATCCTCTTCCTCCTTTTCCTCCTCCTGTCCTCTCCTATCCCCTAACCCCCAATCCTCCCTTCGCCTCCTCTCCTCCCCCTCCCTTCCCCCCCCCCCCCCCCACGTCTCTCACCGGCAAAGATGGCGGCGCGGCCTCCGGCGTGGCCCAGACGACACTCGAGATCCTCCTCGTCGCCAGGGCCTCGGGCGTGATGTAGCGGGCGGGCGCCACCCACAGCCCCGCCCACACCTGCGTCAGTCCGAGGTCCCAGCGCCCACCTCTCGCCATGGGTGTGGGTGTGGGTTGCGGGGGGCGGGGGAGGGGAGGGGGGGAGGGGTGGGTCTCCTGTGGGTGGGGAAGGGGGTCAGTGAGGGGGTTTCGGTCTTGTTTTGTTTGTTGTTTTTCTTCTGTTT
>NW_020870966.1:52500-56365 GCF_003789085.1 Penaeus vannamei
AGAATTAGAGTAAGAAGTGATTATTAAAGGAAGGTGTGTCTGGGATTCTTTACCTTCGTCTCCGTGGGTCAGAAGGGAGGAAAAGAAGGAAAATAAGGCTGTGGAAACCTCGCCGCCACCACGTTGCTCTTGACACTATTCCACACCCACTCTCATTCACGGCGTAAAACGGAGAAATTTATCTTCTTTTTTGTCAATTCTCTGTGTTTCTTCCCTTTGATATATATCGACAAACAGATAGATAAAAAATAATCAAAATAGTCCAGCTTTTACAAATTCTACCCTAAAATTGGACAAGGAACTTCGTCACCATTATATCCTTCAAAGGTAGATATAGATAACTAGACGTCTTATTGATAGACATTACCAATTGAATAATAATAAAAAGCTAGATAAGTAAAATAAATACAATGAGATTTCCCAAAATGAGAACTATTCCCATACAAAATTGGACAATGAATGTACTCGGCGCGCATGGGGAGTGGGTGCGGACTAGCTCTCTCCACGTTGTTGTAGTGTCAGCTGATGAACCTCAAGAAGTCCGGAGTGAGACAGACTTCCACTTTTCTCGCTTTTTCTCCGTCCACGATGCCAAGAGGCGGGTCCCAGTCGGTGTGATTGACGAGTGGGAAGTGCTGATATTGTAGGAGTTTTAAATATGGAGGTGAGAGCTTTAATTCAAGTATAAAAGGTGTCTTTTCCCATCTTTGCCGTCTTCGAGGCACATGAGTAAAGGGTTGTTATTATGCTTTCTAACTATTGTTGGTTGTTATTGTGGCTGCTATTACACTACGGCATTACTGTGGTGTTGTGCTTCTTTTTTTATTATTTTATATTTATCTAATGTAATACCCAGTTCACTTACTGCGGGTAATATTGGTATTACATTATAATGTGACATGATTGCAATATTAATTAATTATTGTTAGGGTCCTATCATTATTGATATTGTAATTCACCATTTATTATTAGTTTTTGTATAGCTTTTGTGGTAGAGACTCTGTAGAGCTTCTGTTTTTGCATCATCTTGTGCCAGACTACAGAGCATTGCATCTGCACTGGGGATATTTTCCTCCTGAAACACCATGTGACTGAATAAATGTAGTTTTGCCCCAGGGACTGATTTATACTCAAGGATCTACCTCCTTATAACTATTATTGTTTATTTGTTATTTAGAAATCAAAAGTTACTTAGAAGTAAAGTTTAGTGCTTCATGACTGCAGCTGGTCTTGAGTTTAAGTAATTACACATTGACGCACCACATGAATTAGAGGGTTATTTGATTACCCAAGCGTAGGTTTCACAAATGTTTGATTTTATATTGTTATAGGAGCTGATGCAAGGTCTGTTCAGATGAGGCCATTGACAAAGAAAAGGCATGTGATGATCCTAGAGTTTTGGAATTAAATTTGCTCTGATTTCAACCATTTAAATAAAGAACGTTTTTTTATATTTCATTGCGCTACACATGTCTGTGAACTGTTGTGGCCTCTGTGAATATTTGCGGTCGAGGCAAAGGGCGTTAAACCCTCATTACATGTATTCTTACAAGATAGAGCCTATAGACCTTATGTGATTTTTTTTTTTTTTTTTTTTTTTTTCAAAATTGAATCAAATGCATATGATGGAGGTTTATTGGCCCTTGTAAGAGCTTCAAAGGCGTGGAGGCCACAATGATCATGGTACGCACCAGCCCCTTAGTAATATATACCCAAGAGGAACCAGACAATATTAGGAAAAAATAATATGGTAAACTTCTAAACTGCTTCCAGACCTCGTTTCTAAATAAAGAAAAAAAAGAAAATAAGTGCAAATTAAAGAGTGGATGTAAGTCTCTTAGTCCCAGTTGATTTGTGGGGCATAATATATCCCTAGGCCTACTCAACAAAGCTCCATCTCGTTCGCCTGGCAATTTATCATTGTTTTTATTATTGTTGATAGTTGTTTTGTCTTAGCTATTTATTATTATTATTATTATTTATTATTATTATTATTATTATTATTATTATTAATTATTTATTATTATTGTTTATTGTTTTGTTATTGTTATTGTTATTGTTATTTTATTTTTATTGTTATTATTGTTACTTATTATATTATTGTTACAGTTGTTACAGTTTTTTTGTTGTCATCATCATCATTTTATTATTTATTGTTATTGTTATTGTTATTATTATTATATTATTGTTATTGTTATTATTATTATTATAGTTAATGTTTGTTTTTATTGGTATTACTTTTACAGGCAATACTAATTAAGGTGTCTGCACTACATATTCCGAGGAAAGCATAATAGTATTATTGATTAGTGTTCATACATGTTGGTGAAGTTAATAAAATTGTGGGGAAGTCACAGGTTGTGCTTTAATTGAAATTCAAGTGTTGCCTCTCCGAGAGAGTCCTTAACCCACTAACGACGGGTGTCCCACATATGAGACACCTAAAAAAATAAACATTTGCCGGGCGTTGTGCCAGTGTGATGCTGTATTGGGGCTCATGCTTCAATGCAGCAGCGGGCTGCGGCCGGGGTGTGGCAGAATCTGGGGCAGCCCTGGCTGCCGATTTTGTAGCCACCTGGAATCTTTTATTTTCGGCTTCAAAATATACAGGCGTTAATGGATTAAACTTCGTTATCTCGAACCGTATTGAATGTAAACAATACTGTGAGCTTTCTCAAAAGTTCATAGATGTCACTGTGTATCCCCAGTAATTTTCTATCCTATTTAAAAAACATTTGATAATAGAATTCTTATGTTTCTTGTATTTGATTTGTTCATAATATTTATCTACATATATTTAAATGATTTAAGATAAACAATAATTTACGATATCTTAAATTATTCGTCCATTAATGTCATGAACCTATCGTTACTGACTCGACACCCTCTTTGAGAGTCCACTGGACATTTTGTGTGATTTTTTTTTTTTTTTTTTTTTCAAAATGGAATCAAATGCATATGAAGGAGGTTTATTGGCCCTTGTAAGAGCTTCAAAAGCGTGGAGCCACAATGATATGCGGACGCACCACCCCCTTAGTAATATATATACCCAAGAGGGAACCAGACAGATATTAGGAAAAAATAAGTATGTAAACTTCTAAACTGCTTTCCAGACTCGTTTCTAAATAAAGGAAAGAAAAAGAAAATAAGTGCAAATTAAAGAGTGGATGTAAGTCTCTCAGTCCCAGTTGATTTGTGGGGCATAATATATCCCTAGGCCTACTCAACAACCTCCATTCTCGTTCGCCTGGCAATTTATCATTTGTTTTTATTATTGTTATTGTTATTGTTATTAATGATTATTTATTATTATTATTATTATTATGATTATTATTATTATTATTATTATTATTATTATTATTATTATTATTATTATTATTATTATTGTTATTGTTATTGTTATTATGTTTATTATTTATTGTGTTATTGTTATTGTTATTGTTATTGTTATTGTTATTGTTATTGTTATTATTGTTACTATTATTATTATTGTTACAGTTGTTACAGTTATTTTAGTTGTCATCATCATCATCATTTTTATTATTGGTATTGTTATTGTTATGATTATTATTAATTGTGTTATTGTTTATGTGATTATTATATAATGTTTGTTTTTAGGTATTACTTTTACAGGCAATACTAATTAAGTGGGTCTTGCACTACATATTCCGAGGAAAGCATAATAGTAATTATTGATTAGTTGTTCATACATGTTGGTGAAGTTAATTAAAATTGTGGGGAAGTCACAGGTTGTGCCTTTAATTGAAATTTCAAGTGTTTGCCTCTCGAGAGAGTCCTTAACCCACTAACGACGGGTGTCCCACATATGAGACATCTACTAAAAAATAAACATTTGCCGGGCGTT